>PISX010018491.1:0-40530 GCA_004024625.1 Mellivora capensis
TGGCTGATATCAAAGAGGTTACTGCCTATGTTCTCCTCTAGGATTCTGATGGATTCCTGTCTCATGTTGAGGTCCTTTATCCATTTCGAGTTTATCTTTGTGTATGGTATAAGAGAATGGTCGAGTTTCATTCTTCTACATATAGCTGTCCAACTTTCCCAGCACCATTTATTGAAGAGACTTTTTTTCTACTGTATATTTTTTCCTGCTTTATTGAAGATTATTTGACCATAGAGTTGAGGGTCCATATCTGGGATCTCTACTCTGTTCCACTGGTCTATGTGTCTGTTTTTATGCCAGTACCATGCTGTCTTGGTGATCACAGCTTTGGGATTCAGAGTTCTCACCATGCAAGAAGGAAAATATAAATAACAGGGACAGACAAAATTAAGATTGGAGGTATCAATATGACACCTTAGCAATAATACATTTAGTGTCTAGGTCTTGGCTTCTTAGTACCATTACACATTAAAAGGAACTATAACTTCGTGGAGAAATGGGTGATTCCAAGGCTATGAGAGGGAAGGTACAAGATTAGCCTGGAGTATCTTGTTTTACTAGAAATTAGGAAAGTGCTAAACAATAATAATAATAATGTGGTGGATTTTGAAATAACTGGCTTGAAAGGAGCTTCCCCTTCCCTGGAGAAAATGTGGCACAAGCTGACCATCAAAATAAATAAGGAAGGTAATGAATACTCACCCATTGAATAAAACAGGAGCCCATTAGTCCATATTGATAATAAATAGGGAAACACAGAGAGAAAAACAGAGAGGGAAACAAACAAATGTAATGTCAAATAGTAAGAATGGAGGAAGTGGTAGATTTAGAAAAGCACCCATTTTGTAACCATCACAGTAAAGACTGGTTCAAGCAAGAATCATCAGTTGATGCTATCTATATGTGAGGTAGGGGAATTGATGAGAAACAGGATATTTGACAGTCTTAAATTGTCTCCCCACAGTTTCTTTATTAGTTGCAAGGGAGAGATAGTAACTCAATATTGGAAAAAAATGATTTGTTAACAAGTTGATCAAAATTAACCTCATTAATTAAGGGCAAAAACACAACATGTGCTGCTACATGTGTTTCTCTGAAACAGAAACACCACTTCTGTAATATGTATGGAGGTCTCAAACAAATTATGAGGAAATAGAAAAACCTAAATTTAAGTATATTACATAAAAAACTGAACTGCATTCTTTTTAAAAATGTCAATTAAAAAAAGTAAGGCTTATAAACTATTTCAGGTTAAAGACTAAAGAGAAATGACAACTAAATGGAATACATGAGATCAGAATAAGTTCTAGTCAAACGACAAAAGTAGAATATGGATCATAGGTTAGATAAAAGTATTTTATCAATATTAAATTTCCTGAATTTGGTAACTGCACTGTGTTTATATAAAAGTAATTTCCTATTTTAGGGAAAACACAAAGAATAATTAAGGACTTATGAGTCATATTCTCAAATACTTCAGAAAAAATGTCTATGTAAAAAAAAAAAAATATATATATATATATATGGAGAGAGAGAGACAAAGAGAGAATAATAAAACAAATATGGCAAATTATTAAATACTAGTGAAAGGTGAAGTTGGGTAAAGAGCAATCAGAAGTTTTTTGTATTGTCCTTGCAACTTTCCTGTAAGCTCGACTTTACTACAAAATTTTAAAAATAAATAAAAATTAGCTGGTGGTGATATTCATCCTAATTTCAAATGATAAGTATCATTTCTTTTAAAACTATTTTGCCCAGGAAAATAGTTTACTTGGAAATGATTTTTGCTCAAAAGTGTTAGTTTGCTTTGCCGTGAAAAGAATGATGTAGTGAAATACTGAACACATAGCAAGACACTTAGAAGCAACCTTTTCAAAGTTGAGGGAAAAAGTTTCCTTCTCAGTAGAAAGATGTGAACCACAGCATTTTTCTACTGCAAACACAGAAAGAAAATTTATTTGTATATTGTGTTGTTAATCTTTTTTTCCCTGGGTTAAAGTTACCACTTGGTCAAGCTCTATTAATAATTTCCCTGTAGACAGGAAGCAGAATAATGGACTGGGAGCCAAGAAAACCTGAAATCAAGTCCCAACTCTGATACCTACTAGTCCCATATGTGTAACTCTCTAACCTCAGAGTCCTCCTCTATACAACAACGGTAAAGATTGATCCAGGAGCACATAGGCTTTCTGCAGGTATACCTGCAGTGGGCCTCATCATAAGCGTTTGTGTGATGCTGGTAGCAAGTGTTAAACTTGTTCAGGTACCTGTCCTTCTGTTTAATCTGACCATCCTCTAGGGTGGAGCTCATCTACATGGGATATATATTCCTGAAAGGAATATGAAAAGCTGCTTTTAAGAGTAAGTAGTAAATTCTGGGTAATCAGATGCAGTGGATTCACTAGCTTGTGGTTACTGTGGCCATTTTGCTTCTTATGTCTGAAATCTTACAAGTAATCATTGATTTCATTGGTCCAGAAAGTGAAAACAAAGGAAAATATCTAATTTATCCCCAAGATTTTTCTTGTGTACCAAGACCCAACTCTTTCATTAACTGACAAATACATCTTTTTCTTTCTGTTAGCTCTGCTGAACCAGTCTTCCTATGAGAGAGAAGGAACTGAACTGTATTCTACCTTTATCAGCAACAATTTTGTCACGTAGGCTGTGACTGCTGAATCTTTATTCCTAGGATGTGGCAAGATAGAGTGACAGTCTCCAGATTAATGAGTAGCTATTTTAGGACTTGCAATTTTGTGACACAACTAACTTATAAATCAGTGCTTGTATAAATGCATCTGATACTCAAACATAAAAACCTATCATTTTTTATTGATAGGTTTTGTTCACATTAATATCATAATTTTATCATAATTTTCTCCAATTCTTCTTCATCTTCTCTTCCAATTTTATGCAATTTATGAGACAAGTATGGTTAACTACAAAAGAGAAAATGAAATGTAGTTGTTAAACATAGGACATATATAGCACTTTGCACACTTGCAGTCTCTCCACATTTTTTTCGTCATTTTCACTGTCTTAGATAATATTCTTCACCAAAACCCTTGTCTATGGTAGTTTTCTTTAGTTGTACCTTTAGAGTTTTATGACAGGGAAGAGCATGGTTCAGAATATTAAGTAGCAAGCTGGGGAAATAAGTGCTATGTTTCTAATTCCTAACATCATTGCTTCAGTTTAGTTATCTGCAAAAGGAACTAAGGATACACATGATATATAAGTAAAAATTCATAAATGTGTGCAATGTGATAGATATAAATTCAAAATGATAACAAACTTGTCCTCTAAGATTCTTGAATAAGAGGAAAACTGCTGGATTCAGAGAGCCCAATGGTCCAGCCTGAGCAGATTAGTAGATACTAAAGTGGTATTCCTCAAAATACACCAAAGCTATTATATCATACCTTAACTCCCTGATGTGAGAATTGGAAGGTACTTTAGTTTTCTACTGCTGCTATAACAAATTACCACATACTTAGTGGCTTAAACAATATAAATGAATTGTCATATGTTTGTATAAATCAGAAGTCTGTCATGTGTCTCACTGGAGGTGTCAGCAGGACAGCATTCCTTTCTGAAGATTATCCTGGATTTGTCCATGTGGGCTCAATATAATCACAAAGATCCTTAATCATGGGACTAAATATCAGAGAAGGGGAGCGAGGGAGATGTGATGGTTGGAGCAGAGGATGAAGTGATGCACTTTAAAGAAGGAAGTAGGTGAGCCAAGGAATGCAAGTAGCCTCTAGAAGCTTGAAAAGGCAAGGAAACAGAATGTAGCTCTGCTAACATCTTGATTTTAGCCTATAAGACTCATTTTGGACTTCTGACTTCCAGAATTGTAGGATAATAAATTCATGATGCTTTAAGTCATTAAGTGTGTGCTAATTTTTAAAAACAGAATAGGAAATTAATATAGGGTGAATCAATTTCCTTGTCATTTCTAGCTTCTACAGGCTACCTGTATTTCTTCAATCCTGGCTCTGTCTTTTATCTTCAAAAGCAGCAAAGTCAAATCTTTCTCTGACCCTTCTTCTATTATCATATCTTTTACTGACCTTAATTGAAAAAGGTTCTCTAGTTTTAAGAACTCCTGTGATTATGATAAGGGAAAAACTGTACTCTAAGGTGGTCAACCAAATCAAGGGAATTCCAGTCCCTGTCTCAAAGCCCTTCTGGGTTCTTCTTTCCTTACCTGGTTTCCCCCACATGCCAAAAGTACTATGTGGAAGTAGAAGGGTATAAATTACCCTCCCTGCTTGTGCTCAGGGTTCAGACCTTTGGAGAATGGTCTCCTCTGAGCCCACTAGTGTTACATAAACCTCCGATCCTCCAAAGTCTCTGAGTGCTGCTTGGTTCTTCTGCCAGGATTCAGTCCAGATTCCATAGCACTTGGTTCCCTGACCTGGAAACCCAAAGGCAGTTGTCCATTTTTGCAACTGGTTTGGGACAATGGCAGGGTGGTGACAGAATGAGGGATCATAATGGAGAAAGGTGTGCCCTGCCTAATCTTCAGCAGTCTCCGACCCAGTCGCCTTGGACTGGCCCCACTCCACTGTTCCCACCCAGATTCAAAGGAGATTTGGCAGGTGAGGACCTGGTCCCAAGGTCAGATTCTGGTAAGCCCTGGGGCCCCAGGACCCTGTCAGGCCCACTCATCAGGTTGGAAGGGGAGGTTGATGAATTCCCAGCGGTCTCTTAAGAGGTCTCACAGGTAGAGATTCCCAGGAGGGGAGGTCTCTCAGGTCAGAACACCCCCCGAAAGGGGGGGACAGGAAGGAATTTCCAAAAGGAAAGGAATTCCACAAGTCAGGGCCTCCTGGGTGGGGGGGAGGGACTGTAATAACTTCAGTATGAATGCATGAGTGAATGTGCAGTTTGACCTGGCTTGTTAGGACTGATTCTGTGGCTCCACAGGCGGGCACCCTTAGGGTCCCCAGAAGCCTATGGAGTCCGACTGGGCCCTAACCTGTTTCCATGGTGACCTCATAAGGTCTAAGGTGAGTGCTTTCAGAGCATCAGTATGGGGTTTATATGGACTCACTACAGATAAGAGGCACCCAAATCTCCTAAGGGAGAGCAGACAGGTGGGCATATGACTGGTCTGTCCTTGGGAGGGACACCCACACTTTGTCTGTCTCTGTACCACCACACACCAGAAACACCACCATGGGATCAGGACAGAGCAAACCCACGGTCCTGGAGACCATGACCAAGAATTTCAAAAAAGGGTTCTTGGGAGATTACCAAGTTAAGATGCACCCCAGTAAGTTGAGGACCCTGTGTGAGTTACAGTGGCTGACTTTTGAGGTCCGATGGCTGTCAGAAGGGACATTTAATATCCCAACTATCCATCGTGTATGGCAAGTCATCACAGGGGATCCAGGACACTCCAAAGAGTTCCCATACATCAATTCTTAGCTGGAAATTGCCCAGACCCTTCCCCCATGGGTGAGGTTCATTCTCAACAGGCAGGGACAGGCTAGAGTCTTAGTCACCTAATCTAAGGGGCCCAAAGAGAACCAACAGAAGTCCCAGCCTCCATAGATCTTGGCTGGAGATTCTGAGGATGAGCAGATCCTGCCCCTACCCCATATGTATCCCCAAGACCATCTGCACCTGGCCTTCCAGTTTCAGACACTCCACCACCATCAGTCTCTCCAAAGCCCTTGGGTCCATAGAATCCACTGACACCACCAGGCCCAAGGGATTCATTTTCCCCAGGACCATCAGCCAGACTATGCCCCAGGCTAGGCATAAGCACCTTCCAGATGCTGGTGCAAAAAACATGGGAACCCAAAATGTGCCATGAAGATGGAACTGCTCGACCCAGCCAATCTATGATGTATTACCAACCTTTCTCCATCAGTGACCTCCTCAACTGGAAGCACAACACCCCATCTTACTCTGAAAAGCCACAAGCTATGGTAGACTTCGTGGAGTCCCTTTTCCAAACCCATTCGACAACCTGGGAGGGCTGCCAGCAGCTACTCTGCATCCTGTTCAACATGGAAGAAAGAAGAATAATAATAAGAGGGGCAATGCAGTATCTAGAAGAACATGTGCCAACAGGAGTTATAAATCCTGTTGCCTGGGCTAGCACTGCAGCACCTGAGGAGTGTCCCACATGAGACTTCACCAGAGAGGAAGGACAGGCTCACATATTCCAATACCAAGGAGCCCTCCTCTAGGGAATCCAAGCAGGAGCAAAGAAACCCATGAACATGACCAAAGTGTCCAGAGTCACTCAACAGCTGGAGGAATCTCCCAGGGACTAGTACAAAAGGCTGTGCGAAGCTTATCGGTGTATGCTCTGTTTGACCCTGAGGCACAGGAGAGCCAACAAATGGTAAATACCTCTTTTGTGGCTCAAGCCACCCCAGACATCAGGAAGAAACTCCAGAAACTGGAGGAATTTGCAAGGATGAACATCACCCAGTTAATAGAGGCTGCTAATAAGGTCTATATGAATAGGGAAACTATTCCTAGCCGAGAGGGAAACTGAAAAGAAGATGAAGAAAAAGGTCAGACTCCTTGCCACCACCCTGAGGGAAAAGGATGAAGCAAAGGCGGGAAAACCCTAACCACCGAAAGGGGGGAAGCCCAGAACCTCCTTGGTGAGAGACAAATGTGCCTACTGTAAGGAAAAGGGGCACTGGAAAAATGAATGTCCCCACCAGAGAAAAGCTCCAAAGCCCAGTCACTACAAGGAAGAACCACAAGGAAAGGACCTCTTGGGCCTGGCAGAAGTAGATTTTGACTGAGGGGGACCAGGATCACTCCTCCTCAGCCCCCATGAGCCCACAGTCAGAATGAAAGTAGGGGGCCAATCAATGACTTTTATGATTGACACTGGGGATGAGCACTCTGTTGTTACCTCCACATAGGACCCCTTCAGCACAAGAACTGAGACCATCCTTGGGGCTACTGGGATGAAAGCAATACAACAACCCTTCTTCCAGGCACGACAGTGTGAACTCGGGGATCCCAAGGTCTGGCATGAGTTCCTTTATTTGCCTGATTGCCCCATCCCCCTCCTAGGCCAAGACATACTCTCTAAGCTCAGGGTTCAAACAACTTTTGAATCCATCAGGCATACTCACCTCTGATTAAACCTAAGACAAGAAGAAGCAGGGTCTTTGGTACTGGTGATCATCACATCCAGAGAAGAATGGAGGCTATTTTGTGCTCAAGCCCAGCCAAACAGCCCGCTGGAATTCAGACTTTCCTTCCCTACAGTATGGGCTGAGGACAACCCACCCAGAGTAGCCCAGAACCAGGCTCCTATCAATGTTACACTGCTCCTGGGAGCCCAATCCCAAAGACAAAGGCAGTATCCCCTTCCACAAGAAGCTAAGATTGGCATCCAAGAACACCTGACCAAGCTCTAAGAAGCAGGCATTCTGGTCAAGTGTCAATTGGCCTGAAATACCCGACTCTTGCCAGTCAAGAAACCGGGAAGGGGATATTGACCAGTTCAGGACCTGTGGGCCATCAGTTAGCTCCCCAGAGCCAGGCACTATTTGCCTTTGAATGGACTGAACCCAACACAGGGCATCAGATGCAACTAACCTGGACGTGCCTCCCTCAGGGGTTCAAGAACTCACCAACTCTCTTTGGGGAAGCACTAGCTACAGACCTCACCAGCTTCACCACAGACCTCACCAGGCCACACGAAGTACTCTCCTCCAATATGTGGATGACCTCTTCCTTGCCAGGGATAGACAAGAAGACTATAATAAAGGCATAAAGGCCCTCCTTCAGCTTCTGACAGACTCAGGATACAGGGTCTCTTGGAAGGAAGCATAGATCTGCCAACAAGTCCAATACCCCAGTTTCCTTTTCACCCAAGGGAAGAGAGAATTAGGGCTGGAAAGAAAATCATCATCTCTTTGCCTCAGCCTCAGACAAAAAAAAAGGTCTAGAGAAATTCCTGGGGGCTGCAGGATTCTGCCACATCTGGATCCCTGGGTTCTCAGCAATAGCAAAACCCCTTTACAATCTCTTAGGAGGTCCAGATCAGAAACCCTCTGCCTGGACAGGAAGCAGAAACCGCCTTCACAGAGATAAAGACTGCTCTGGGGCAGGCTCCAGCTCTGGGCCTGCCAGATACAGAAAAGCCCTTCAATCTCTTTGGACATGAGAAAGAAAAGATAGTGCTCGGGGTACTCACCCAGACTGTTGGGCCCTGGCAATGGCCAGTTGCATATCTGTCAAAGAAACTGGACCCCATGGCAGCAGGATGGCCACCATATCTCAGTGTGCCAGCAGCCACAGTGCAACTCATCAAGGAGGCAGACAAGCTCACCCTGGGACAAGAACTTAACATCAAAGTCCCTCATGTGGTTGTGTCCCTCATGAACATACAGAGACACCACTTCCTTTCCAGCTCCTGGCTAGCACAATACCAAGAGCTTCTCTGTGAAAACCCACAGGTCACCCTCAAGAGAGTAAGGACATTAAACCCAGCAATCTTTCTCCCCACAGAAGAAGGGGAACCAGACCATGACTGCTCCAAGGTAACTGATGAAGTCTATGGAGCTGTCCAGATCTATGGAATCAAGCCATAAAGAATACAGAGCTCATGCTATTCAGTGATGGGAGCAATTACCTACAAGAAGGTGTCCAGAAAGCAGGTTTTGCACTGACCACAACCACTAAAATCCTAGAAGCTAAATCATTACCAGCTGGATGGTCAGCACAATGGACTGAACTGTATGCCTTAGTCCTAGCCCTCAACCTCAGTGAAGGCAAGAAGGTCAACATTTACATTGACTCCTGGTACACCTTTGTTACTATGCACATACATGGGGCCATCTATAAGGAAAGGGGCCTCCTTACTGCCACCAAACAAGGAGGAGATACTAAAACTCCTTGAACCTGTCTGTCTTCCAAAGGAAGTAGCAATCCTCCACTGTAAGGGACACCAGAAAGGAGACAACCCCACAGCGGCAGGAAATCATCTGCCAGATGAGGCAGCTGAGACTGAGGCCTGTAAGGACATGAACAATGTCCTTTCCCTGAACACGGCCCTGATGCCTCTGGAAGAAACCCCTCCTTCCAGTTACGCTGAAAAAGAAAGAAAATGGGCCATGGCTGAGGGGGTTACCCTGACTAAAAAAGGATGGTGGATGATGCCAGATGGATGTGTCTTCATTCCAACAGCAATAGGAGGGCATCTAGTTAAGGAGTAACACCAGTTCATTCATCTAGGAAAAACTGCATTAGAGGTGCTCCTCAAGAAGCACTACAACATCAGCCAACTGCCAGCACTATGGAGAGCAACCAGTGAATGGTGCATAATGTACTCTAAGAATAATACTCCATCCACACCACAGCCCCCACCAGGTGTCCAGAGGATAGTATCAACTCCCTTTGAAGACCTAGAAACAGACTTCAGAGATGTACAGCCAAGCAGGGAGTACAAATATCTCTCAGTCATAGTGTGTACATACTCTGGTTGTGTTTAGGCCTTCCCAACCACAACAGAACAGAGCTGGGAAGTAACTAGAGTCCTCCTGTGGGAGATTGTGCCCTGGTTCAGTCTGCCATTGACAATCCATAGTGACAATGGACCCGCATTTGTAGCAGATATTGTACAGACCTTAGCCAAATCTCTCAACATCACCTGGAAGCTTCACACCACCTACCAGCCTCAAAGCTCAGGGAAAGTAGAATGAATGAACCACACCCTCAAGGGAAGCTTAGCAAAGTTTTGCCAGAAACTAACCTTCCATAGCCAGATCTGTTACCCCTAGCCCTCCTACACAATCACTGTGCACCTGGAGCACTAGGCTTCTCCCCTTTTGAACTGGTGTATGGACAACCTCCCCCATCCTTAGGGAGCCTTCCAGGGAACCTACATCAGATTGGAGATAAGGACATAAGGGCACAGCTTCAGGCACTGGGGGCTGTCCTAAATAAGCTGCGGAGATTTACCATCAAGAGAGCTCTGATATCTCTAGAGTTGAAGGTACACTCATTCCAATCAGAGGACTCCATTTGCATCAAGGATTGGAAAAAGGAACCTCATCAAACCACAGTGGATAGGGCCTCACATGGTTATTCTAACCTCCTCTACTGCTCTCAGAGTCACAGGTGTCACTCCATGGGTCCATCACTCCAGAGTGAACAAAGCTCATCATTTGGACAAGGAGACACACCAGTGGAAAATCCAGCCAGACCCACAGCAGCTCTGGATTTGCCTTCAAGGAGACCCCACCGACTAATGGACATCTTCTCACTATGGTCCCTAACTCTCATTCATGTGATATCCCTCATCTTAAGAGTTGGACTACATACTGTTGTCCCTTCTGGCTGGACTTTTCCCCAGAGACTTGTAATTGTTATTGTTATGGGGCCACCTTGGGAATCTTAGGATAGATTGCTACATTTACCTAATTATGGGTTTCCTCACACTTGCCTCCCTCCCTGATACTTTCAGAGAGCCCCAATGTCCCTGTGTAAAAATAAGCTGATGGAGCACTGGTTTCAGTGCCTATAATTACATGCCAGCCAAATATTATCAAAGGGCTGCCTTATGTATATATGATGAGAAAAAATATTGGACTGGTCAAATAAGTAATACCCAATGGGATTGCCAAACCAGGGGTGACAAGGGTGCCACTGTCTGCTGTACATATCTCACCCACTTTGGAATGTCATATGGAGGAGAGGCCCAGGATCAGGCACTAGAAGAAAAAAACAAAAGGATCAAGGAGGCCCTAAAGGCATTGGTAATCCCAAAATCTGACTATGATGGGATCGACCTCCTCAAGCTCTGAAACTTAACCCAGGTCCTGGCTCCCACCCACCGGGTTGGCCAGGTCTTTACAGCAACCTATGCACTAATCTGAAACTCGAGCACAAAGATGAAAGCATGCTGGTTCTGCCTACCTCTAGTACACAGAGCTTATAAAGGGACTCCTGTACCTGCCTCTATCTATTAGGAGCTGGACCTTTATGACAAGACCCAGAAATCCACAGTATTAATTAGTCCAGTGGCTTTCAATGTCCAGCTCCATCCGACTAGAGATAATATTACCTGTTTCACCAGTCCTAGAGCAGGAAATACTAGTTATGGTTCAGTCCCAGCTCAGCTATGTGACACTAATTACACTGCAAACCATTCAGAGATTTACTGTACCCCACCCGGAGTTTTCCTCTTATGTGGAAAATCAGCTTATAGATGCCTCCAGGAAAATTGGATAGGACCATGTATGCCTGTCCTCCTTACCCTTGATATCTCTGTCTGATCTGATAAGAGGTCAAGTGACCCATGGATCAGAAGAACAAACATTGTTAAAATGTCTATAATGCCCAGAGCAATCTACACTTTCGATGCCATCCCAATCAAAATTCCACTGGAATTTCTCAAAGTGCTCGGAAAAACAATCCTAAAAATTGTATGGAACCAGAAAAGACCCCAAATTGCTAAAGAAATGTTGAAAAAGAAAAACAAAACTGGGGGCATCCCCAGAGGGGAACAGACCGAGGCTTCTCTCTGAGAGGGAGGTCTGGGTGCAGTTTGCTTTCCTTGAAACCTCCAAAAACCATCAAGAGCTTCCAAGGGAAGAGAAAACAAACGAACAAACATAAAAACCTCCAGAGAACAAAAGCCTAAAAAAACGGTTTCCTCAGAGCCCACCCCCTTGAGGGGGGTGGGAGGACTTAACTCAGGAAACATTGCCTTAAAATCCACGTGGCAGGCCCGTCCCCAAGAAAACCAACCAGGGGGGTGAAAAATACAACAAGAGAACAACCACCACTACTTCATAGATACAACTTTTATTTTTAATTAATTCCCACTAAACTGGTTCATTCTTTTTTTATATATAGGTAATTTTTTAACCTATTTACCATCACAGTAAGATGTTCAGTACATCAAATTTCATAATAACCTTTTAACCTGAACTTTTTGTTACATATACTCGTGTTTTATATTGCTTTTCTATTTTTTATTTTTTTTTTAAATTTTAGCTTAGTTTAATTAATTTATTCCTTTTTTGTATTTTTATTTTTTAATATTCATAGAGAGTTAAACTTCAAGGTAATCCCCTTTCCCCAATCAATGCGACCCCTATAGGTAAAACAATTTTTTTTTAAGATTTTATTTATTTATTTGTCAGAGAGAGAGAGGGAGAATGAGCGAGCACAGGCAGACAGAGTGGCAGGCAGAGGCAGGGGGAGAAGCAGGCTCCCTGCCGAGCAAGGAGCCCGATATGGGACTTGATCCCAGGATGCTGGGATCACGACCTGAGCCAAAGGCAGCCGCTTAACCAACTGAGCCACCCAGGCGTCCCGGTAAACCAATTTTTAATCCCCCTTTATCTTAGGAAAGTTGAGTCCTTTAACAAAGGACTCTTTGTTAACAAAAGTCCTTTAACAAAGATATCAAGATACATCCAGGAAGAATCAAAATAACCTTCCTCACCCACACATCTTTTTCTCCCACCAATGTTTCTGTGAATTTGTGTTTGTCCTGATAGTATATAAATCTTATACTTGGAGTTCTTTTTGACGATGTTCTTTTCTTTTTTTTTGCATATATATATATATATGTATATATATACATATATATATATATGTTTTTTCTCCTCTCATATACTTTTATCAGTCTTTTTGATTGTCTGTTTTTGTTTGTATACTTCATAAATCTTAACTTGGGGCCCATTTGGACTGAGCCTTCTCTTTTATCTTCCCTTTTTTTCCTGTCTCTCTTTCTCTCTCTCTCTTTTTTTCTTTTATCTATCATTTGGGTGGGGACCCTGATTGCTCAGAGCATTCCAGGGTGAACTTTGACTGCACCCCGGTCAATATATCCAGCTAAATCCATTCAGCCATCTCTCACCAAAATGACTAGGAGGAGGAATGCCTAACAGAAGAAAAATTCAGAGGCTGGGCCTTCTGCAACAGAGCTAATGGCTACCGACATAGACAATATGTTGGAAAGGGAATTCAGACTGACAATTATCCAGGCAATAGCTAGGTTGGAAAAAGCCATGGATGACCAAACAGAATTGATTAGGGCAGAAATGAAAGCCACCAGGGAGGATGTTCACAATGTTAGGACAGAACTTAAAGCCACCAGGGATGATGTTCACAATGCTCTCAATGAGTTCCAAACTAATCTAAATTCTCTAAAAGCTAGGATAACTGAGACAGAAGATAGAATAAGAGATCTGGAGGACAAACAGATAGAGAGAAAGGATCAGGAGGAAGCCTGGAACAAACAGCTTAGAAGCCAAGAAAACAGAATCAGGGAAATAAATGATTCCATGAAACCTTCCAACGTCAGAATTAATGGAATCCCTGAAAGGGAGGAGAAAGAAAGAAGCCTAGAAGATATAGTGGAACACGTTCTCCATGAAAATTTTCCCAATCTCGCAAATGGAACCAGTGCTCCTGTACTAGAGGCAGAATGGTCTCCCCCCAAGATTATAGATTCTCAAAAGACCTCGAGACACCTAATAGCAAGAATGAAGAATTATAATTGTAGGCAGGCCCTCTTAAAGGCAGCTAAGACAAAGAAATTCCTTACATACAGAGGAAAGCCCATCAGAATAACATCAGACCTGTCCACAGAAATCTGGCAAGCCAGAAAGGGCTGGCAAGATATATTCAGGGCACTAAATGAGAAGAACATGCAGTGAAGAATACTTTATCCAGCAAGACGGACATTCAAAATGGATGGAGAGATAGTTTCCAAGACAGGCAAGGCTTAAAAGAGTATGGGACCACCAGACCAACACTGCAGGAAATATTAAGGGGGATTCTATAAAAGAGGAAAAATCCTAAGAATATCATTGAACAGAAACAGAGAGACAATCTACAGAAAGAAAGACTTCAAAGGTAACAGGATGTCAATAAAAACGTATCCTCACCTCTCCATGTGCGTCCCTCCCGAAGCTGCACGCTCGGTCAAAGAGGACGAACTTCCCCGATAGAAGAGAGGACTGGTCTTCGGTCAAGGGTATACGAGTAGCTGCGCTCCCCTGCTAGAACCTCCAAACAAGCTCTCTCAATAATCAATCTCAATGTGAATGGCCTAAATGCTCCCATAAAATGACACAGAGTTGGAGATTGGATAAAACGACAGGACCCATCCATATGTTGTCTACAAGAGACCCATTTCGAACCTAAGGATACACCCAGACTGAAAGTGAGGGATGGAGAAGCATCTTTCATGCCAATGGGCATCAAAAGAAGGCCGGGGTAGTGATTCTCATATCAGATAAATTAGATTTTAAACTAAAGACTGTAGTCAGAGATACAGAAGGACACTACATCATTCTTAAAGGGACTATCCACCAAGAAGATCTAACAATTGTAAATATGTATGCCCCCAATATGGGAGCAGCCAATTACATAAGAAAACTATTAATCAAGTTAAAGAGTCATATTGATATGAATACATTTATAGTAGGAGATCTCAACATGCCTCTCTCAGTAATAGACAGATCATCCAAGCAGAAAATCAAAAAAGAAACAAAAGCATTGAATGAAACATTGGACCAGACAGATCTCATAGATATATACAGAACATTCCACCCTAAAACAACAGAATATTCATTCTTCTCAAGTGCACATGGAACCTTTTCCAGAATAGACCACATACTGGTCAAAAATCAGGACTAAACGAATACCAAAAGACTGAGATTATTCCCTGCATATTCTCAGATCGCAATGCTTTGAAACTGGAGCTCAATCACAAGGAAAAGTTTGGAAGGAACTCAGACACCTGGAACCTAGAGACAACCTTGCTTAAGAATGCTTGGATCAACCAGGAGATCAAAGAAGAGCTTAAAAAATTCACGGAAACCAATGAGAATGAAGACACGTTGGTCCAAAACCTATGGGATAGAGCAAAGGCGGTCCTAAGGGGGAAATACATAGCCATCCAAGCCTCCCTCAAAAAAACTGAAAAACCCAGAATACACCAGCTGTATCTACACCTTAAAGAACTGGAGAATCAACAACAAATTAAGCCAACTCCACACATAAGAAAGGAAATAATCAAGATTAGAGGAGAGATCAATGAGATAGAAACTAGAGATACAGTAGAACGTATCAATGAAACTGGAAGCTGGTTTTTTGAAAGAATTAATAAGATAGATAAACCATTGGCCACACTAATCCAAAAGAAAAGAGAGAAACTCAAATTAATAAAATTAGGAATGAAAAGGGTGAGATCACAACTAACACCAAGGAAGTAGAAACAATCATCAGAAGTTATTATCAACAGTTATATGCAAATAAGATAAACAACCTAGATGAAATAGATGCATTTCTGGAAAACTATAAACTCCCAAAATTGAACCAGGAAGAAACTGACAACTTGAATAGACCGATATCTAGTAATGAGATTGCAGCAGTGATCAAAAACCTCCCACAAAAAAAGAGTCCAGGACCTGACGAATTCCCTGGGGAATCCTACCAAACTTTCAAAGAAGAAATAACACCTATTCTCCTGAAGCTTTTTCCAAAAATTGAAGAATGAGGAAAACTTCCAGACTCTTTTTATGAAGCCAGCATTACTCTGATCCCAAAACCAGGCAAAGATCACACCAAAAAGGAGAATTTCAGACCAATATCACTGATGCATATGGATGCTAAGATTCTCAACAAGATCCTAGCAAACAGGATCAAACATCACATTAAAAAGATTATCCACCATGACCAGGTGGGATTCATCCCTGCGTTACTAGGATGGTACAACATTCGCAAATCAATCAATGTGATAGAACAAATCAATAAGAGAAGAGAGAAGAACCACATGGTCCTCTCAGTTGATGCAGAAATAGCATTTGACAAAATCCAGCATCCATTCCTGATTAAAATGCTTCAAAGTATAGGGATCAAGGGAACATTCCTGAACTTCATCAAATCTATCTATGAAAGACCCACAGCAAATATTATCCTCAATGGGGAAAAGCTCACAGCATTCCCATTGAGATCAGGAACACGACAGGATGCCCACTCTCACCACTCTTGTTCAACATAGTATTAGAAGTCCTAGCAACAGCAATCAGACAACAAAGAGAAATAAAAGATATCCAAATTCGCAAGGAAGAAGTCAAACTCTCTCTCTTCACAGATGACATGATTCTTTATATGGAAAACCCAAAAGACTCCACCCCCAAACTACTAGAACCCATACAGCAACTCAGTAATGTGGCAGGATACAAAGTCAATGTACAGAAATCAGTGGCTTTCTTATACACTAATAATGAAAATACAGAAAGGGAAATTAGAGAATCGATTCCAATTACTATGGCACCAAGAACCATAAGATACCTGGGAATAAACCTAACCAAAGAGGTAAAGGATCTGTACTCGAGGAACTACAGAACACTCATGAAAGAAATTGAAGAAAACACAAAAAGATGGAAGACCATTCCATGCTCTTGGTTCGGAAGAATAAACATTGTTAAAATGTCTATACTGCCTAGCGCAATCTATATTTTTAATGCCATTCTGATCAAAATTCCACCAGTATTTTTCAAAGAGCTGGAGCAAATAATCCTAAAATGTGTAAGGAATCAGAAGAGAACCCCAATTGCTAAGGAAATGTAGAAAAACAAAAATAAAACTGGCGGCATCACATTACTTGATTTCAAGCTTTACTACAAAGCTGTGATCACCAAGACAGCATGGTACTGGCATCAAAACAGACACATAGACCAATGGAACAGAGTAGAGAGCCCAGATAAGGAGCCTCAACTCTATGGTCAAATAATTTTCGACAAAGCAGGAAAAAATATACAGTGGAAAAAAGTCTCTTCAATAAATGGTGCTGGGAAAATTGGACAGCTATATGTAGAAGAATGCAACTTGACCATTAACCTACACCGTACACAAAGATAAACTCGAAATGGATAAAGGACCTCAATGTGAGACAGGAGTCCATCAGAATCCTAGAGGAGAACATAGGCAGTATCCTCTTCGATATCAGCCACAGCAACTTCTTTCAAGATATGTCACGAAAGGCAAAGGAAACAAAAGCAAAAATGAACTTTTGGGACTTCATCAAGATCAAAAGCTTCTGCACAGCAAAGGAAACAGTCAACAAAACAAAGAGGCAGCCCACGGAATGGGAGAAGATATTTGCAAATGACAGTACAGACAAAAGGTTGATATCCAAGATCTATAAAGAACTTCTCAAACTCAACACATGCAAAACAGATAATCATATCAAATAATGGGCAGAAGATATGAACAGACACTTCTCCAATGAAGACATACAAATGGCTATCAGACACATGAAAAAATGTTCATCCTCACTAGCCATCAGGGAGATTCAAATTAAAAGCACATTGAGATACCACCTCACACCAGTTAGAATGGCCAAAATTAGCAAGACAGGAAACAACGTGTGTTGGAGAGGATGTGGAGAAAGGGGAAAACTCTGACACTGTTGGTGGGAATGCAAGTTGGTGCAGCCACCTTGGAGAACAGTGTGGAAATTCCTCAAGAAATTAAAAATGGAGCTTCCCTATGACCCTGCAATTGCACTACTGGGTATTTACCCCAAAGATACAGATGTGGTGAAAAGAAGGGCCATCTGAACCCCAATGTTTATAGCAGCAATGGCCATGGTCGCCAAACTGTGGAAAGAACCACGATGCCCTTCAACGGATGATTGGATAAGGAAGATGTGGTGCATATACACTATGGAGTATTATGCCTCCATCAGAATGGATGAATACCTAACTTTTGTAGCACATGGACGGGACTGGAAGTGATTATGCTGAGTGAAACAAGTCATGCAGGGAGAGTCAATTATCATAGGATTTCACTTACTTGTGGAGCATAACAAATTACATGGAGGACATGGGGAGATGGAGAGGGAGTGGAGGGAAATTGGATGGGGAGGTGAGCCACGAGAGACTATGGTCTCTGAAAAACAGCCTGAGGGGTTTTGAAGGGTCGAAGGGTGGGAGGTTAGGGGAGGCATGTGGTGGGTATTAGTGAGAGCATGTATTGCATGGAGCACTGGGTGTGGTGCAAAAACAATGAATACTCTTACGCTGAAAAGAAATAAAAAAGCAAAATTAAAAAAAAAAAACTCGGGGCATCACATTGCCTGACTTCAAGCTTTACTACAAAGCTGTGATCACCAAGACAGCATGGTACTGGCACAAAAATAGACACAGAGACCAGTGGAACAGAGTAGAAAATTCCAATATGGACCCTCAATTCTATGGTCAAATAATCTTCAACAAAGCAGAAAAAAATATCCAGTGGAAAAAATAGTCTCTTCAATAAATTGTGCTGGGAACATTGGACAGTGTATAGAAGAATGAAACTCAGCCATTCTCTTACACCATACACAAAGATAAACTCAGAATGGGTGAAAGACATCAATGTGAGCCAGGAATCTATCAAATTCCTAGAGGAGAACATAGGCAGTAATCTCTTCAACATCAGCCACAGCAACTTCTTTCAAGATATGGCTCCGACGGTAAGAGAAACAAAAACAAAAATGAACTTTTGGGTCTTCATCAAGATCAAAAGCATCTGTTCAGCAAAGGAAACGGTCAACAAAACAAAGAGGCAACTCACAGAGTGGGAGAAGATATATAAAGAACTCCTCAAACTCAACACTTAAAAAACAGATAATCACATCAAAAATGGGCAGAAGACATGAACAGACACTTCTCCAAAGAAGACATACGAATGGCTAAAAGACACCTGAAAAAATATTCATCATTAGCCTTCAGGGAGATTCAAATCAAAACCACATTGAGATACCATCTTACAGCAAATAGAATGGCCAAAATCAACAAGACAGCAAACAACAAGTGCTGGAGGGGATGTGGAGAAAGGGAAACCTTCTTACACTCTTAGTGAGAATGCAAGTTGGTGCAGCCACTTTGGAAAACCGTGTGTAGATTCCTTAAGAAATTAAAAATAGAGCTACCTTATGACCCTGCAATTGCATTACTTGGTATTTAACCCAAAGATACAGATATAGTGAAAAAAAGGACCATATGTACCCCAATGTTCATAGCAGCAATGGCCACAATTGCCAAACTGAAAAGAGCCAAGATGCCCTTCAGCAGATGAATGTATAAAGAATGGTCCATTTATAACAATAAGGGAGAGTCAAGATTACTGAGGAGTAGCAGACTGAGAACACATCAGGACACAGGAGTTCAGCTAGATAGTTATCAGACCATTCTGAACATCTACAGACCAAATGTGAGATTGAAGAGAAGAAGAGCAGCAATTCTAGAAACAGAAAATCAACCACTTCCTGAAAGGTAGGACGTGCGGAGAAGTGAATCCGAAGCGATGGGAAGATAGACCGTGAGGGGAGGGGCCGGCTCCCGGTAAGCAGTGGAGCAACAGAGCACAAAATCCAATCATTTAGTATCTGCTCCACTGACATCTCTCCATAGGCTAAGCAGGAGTGGAGACATCAAGGGGACAGTGTGGTCTCAGGTCCCACAAGATCATAGAAGGATCGGGGGTGTCTGAATGTAGCAGAGCCTGCAGGTATCAGAGTGGGGAAGGCAACTACAGAGATGGAGTAGAGGAGTGAGCTCTCAGCTTGGGGATACCTTTATCTGTGATCCATGGCACAGTCAGACTACTGCTTTTTGAGCAGGGACCCCACAAGTGGCAGATCTGGGGAGACCCACCTTCCTCCACCCCAAGAGCAGTGTGGCAGGAATCTGATGGGTTTGGAGACTCCAAATGGGTGCTGTGTGCCAGAGACAGAAACATTCGGTCACAGGCCAGGTGAG
The DNA here is from genome assembly GCA_004024625.1 of Mellivora capensis. Taxonomy (NCBI): domain Eukaryota; kingdom Metazoa; phylum Chordata; class Mammalia; order Carnivora; family Mustelidae; genus Mellivora; species Mellivora capensis. The sequence continues at coordinate 19,770 of PISX010018491.1, forward strand.
CTCGGAGCGTGAACAAAGTCCAGGGAGACAGGAGTGATTGACTGCTTTTCTCCGAGGGTACACTGAGGAGTGGGTCCCTGAGCTCTTGGCTCCTCTGGACTGGAGATTGGGAGGCCACCATTTTCATTCCTGTCCTCCAGAACTCTATGGAAAGAGTTCAAGGAACAAACGCTCCCTAGAGCGAACCAGAGCAGATTACTTAGCCTGGCCCCTGCCAAGGGCAGTGCAATTCTGCCTCAGGCAAAGACATTTGAGAATCACTAGAACAGGCCCCTCCCCCGGAAGATCAGCAAGAACATCCTGCCAAGACCAAGCTCACTGATCAAGGAGAACAGTGGAATTCCAGAGGAGGGGAAAGCAAAATAAGGAATTCAAGGCTTTCTCCCCATCATTCTTTAGTCTTGCAAAGTTAATTAAATTTTTTTAATTTTATTTTTTTCTTATTCTATTCTTTTAACTATTCCTCTTTCCTCTTTAACATTTTTAGCTAGTTTATCTTAACAATACCTTCCTAAAAAATATTTTTAAACCTTCATTATTATAGTCATATTATATCCCTCACTGTATCTAACTTTAATTTTTGAATACATATAAAGTTTTTTCTTCTAAAAATTTTTGGGATACAATTTCTTCTAATAGATCAAAATATACTCTAAATCTAGCACAGGGCTTTGTTCTAGTTTCCAGCCTAAGCAAATTCTCTCCAATTTTTTTTTCTTTCTTTTCCCAACCAACTTATCTTCTGAATTCCCTTTTTAGAATATTTTTAAATTTTCATCTTTACAATCATATTCCATCCCTTCATCATGTTTACCCTTATTTTTGTGTATATATATATATATATATATATATATATATATATATATATGTTTTTCTTTCTTTAAAATTTTGGGAGGTAGTTTCTTCTAAGTAGTTTATTCTAAGAGATTAAGTAGGTAGTTTCTTCTAAGAGACCAAAATACACCCAAAATCAAGTGGGGGGCTCTGTTTAATTCACCAGTTTAATATATATATACACCCACATATATAAATTTAATATAGTTAATATATATGTATATATATACACACATATGTGTATATATATATATATATATATATATATATATATATATATACATTTTTTTAAGATTTGTTTCAAATTTCTTTTTACCCCTTTTCTTCTCCCCTAAATTTGGGGTCTCTTCTGATTTGGTTTTCTGGGGCCTTTTGCCACCCTTTTGTTTTTTATTTTCTTGTTCATATATTCTTATCTGGATAAAATGACAAGGCAAAAGAACTCACCACAGAAAAAAGAACAAGAGGCAGTACCAAAGGCTAGGGACCTAATCAATATGAACATTGGTAATATGTCAGATTTAGAGTTCAGAATGACGATTCTCAAAGTGCTAGCTAGGCTTGAAAAAGGCATGGAAGATATTAGAGAAACCCTGAAAGGGGCGCCTGGGTGGCTCAGTGATTAGAGAAACCCTGACTGGAGAAATAAAAGCCCTTTCTGGAGAAATAAAATAACTAAAATATAACCAAGCTGAAATCATAAAAGCTATTAATGAGGTGCAATTAAAAAAGGAGGCTCTCACTGGTAGGATAAATGAGGCAGAAGAGAGAATTAGTGATATAGAAGACCAAATAATGGAGAATAAATTAGCTGAGCAAAAGAGAGACAAACAACTACTGGACCACGAAGGGAGAATTTGAAAGATAGATGATACCATAAGACAAAACAATATCAAAATAATTGGTATTCCAGAAAAAGAAGAAAGAGAGAGGCGGGCAGAAGGTATATTGAAGCAAATTATAGTAGAGAATTTCTCTAATATGGAAAAGGGAACAGTAATCAAAATCCAGGAGGCACAGAGAACTCCCCTCAAAATCAATAAAAATAGGTCCACATCCCATCATCTACTAGTAAAACTTACAAGTCTTAGTTACAAAGAGAAAATCCTGAAAGCATCTCTGGACAAGAAGTCTGTAACATACAATGGTAAAAGTATTAGATTGGCAGAAGACTTATCCACAGAGACTTGGCAGGCCAGAAAGAACTGGCATGATATATTCAGAGCATTGAATGTGAAAACATGCAGCCAAGAATACTATATACAGCTAAGCTATCATTGAAAATAGAAGGAGAGATAAAAAGCTTCCAGGAAAAACAAAAACTGAATTTGTAAACACCAAACCAGCCCTACCGGAAATATTAAAAGTGGTCCTCTAAGAGGCGAAAGAGGCTAAAAGTAGTAGACCACAAAGGAACAGAGACAATATACAGTAACAGTTACCCTACAGGCAATACAATGGTACTAAATTCATATCTCTCAATAGTTACCCTGAATGTAAATGGGCTAAATGCCCTAATCAAAAGACGCAGGGTATCAGAATGGATAAAAAAGCAAAACCCATCAATATGCTGTCTACAAGAAACTCATTTTAGATCCAAAGACACCTCCAAATTTGAAGTGAGGGAGTAGAAAACAATTTACCATGCTAATGGACATCAAAAGAAATCTGGGGTGGCAATCCTTATATCAGATCAATTAGATTTTAAGCCAAAGACTATAATAAGAGATGAGGAAGGATATCATATTTAAAGGGTCTGTCCAACAAGAGGATCTAACAATTTTAAATATCTATGCCCCTAACATGGAAGCAGCCAACTATATAAACCAATAAATAGCAAAATCAAAGAAACACATCAACCATAATACAATAATAGTAGGGGACTTTAACACCCACTCACTGAAATGTACAGATCATCCAAGAAGGAGATCAACAAGGAAATAAAAGTCTTAAATGACACACTGGACCAGATGGATATCACAGATATATTCAGAACATTTCATCCCAAACCGACAGAATACACATTCTTCCCTACTGCACATGGAACACTCTACAGAAGAGATCACATCCTGGGTCACAAATTAGGTCTCAACTGGTACCAAAAGATTGGGATCATTCCCTGCATATTTTCAGACCATAATGCTCTGAAGCTAGAACTCAATCACAAGAGGAAAGTTGGAAAGAACTCAAATATATGGAGGTTAAAGAGCATCCTACTAAAGAATGAATACAACCAGGAAATTAAAGAAGAACTGAAAAAATTCATAGAAACAAATGATAATGAAAACACAACTGTGCAAAATCTGTGGGACACAGCAAAGGCAGTCCTGAGAGGAAAATATATAGAAATACAAACCTTTCTTAAGAAATAAGAAAGTTCTCAAGTACACAACCTAACCCTACACCTAAAGGAGCTAGAGAAAGAACAGCAAAGAAAGTTAAACCCAGCAGGAGAAGAGAAATCATAAAGATCAGAGAAGAAATCAATAAAATAGAAACCAAAAAATCAGCAGAACAGATCAACAAAACTAGGAGCTGGTTCTTTGAAAGAATTAATAAGATTGGTAAACCCCTAGCCAGACTTATCAAAAAGAAAAGAGAAAGGACCCAAATAAATAAAATCATGAATGAAAGAGGAGAGATCACAACCAACACCAAAGTAACACAAACAATTATAAGAACATATTATGAGCAATTATCCGCCAACAAATTTGACAATCTGGAAGAAATGGATGCATTCCTAGAGACATATAAACTACCACAACTGAACCAGGAAGAAATAGAAAACCTGAACAGACCCATAACCAGTAAGGAGATTGAAACAGTCATCAAAAATCTCGAGACAAACAAAAGCCCAGGGCCAGACAGCTTCCCAGGGGAATTCTACCAAACATTTAAAGAATAATTAATTCCTATTCTCCTGAAACTGTTCCAAAAAATAGAAATGGAAGGAAAACTTCCAAACTCATTTTATGAGGCCAGCATCATCTTGATCCCCAAACCAGACAAGGATCCCATCAAAAAAGAGAATTACAGACCAATATCCTTGATGAAGACAGATGTGAAAATTCTCACCAAAACACTAGCCAATAGGATCCAACAGTACATTAAAAGGATTATTCACCACGACCAAGTGGGATTTATCCCAGGGCTGCAAGGTTGGTTCAACATCCGCAAATCAATCAATGTGATACAACACATTAATAAAAGAAAGAACAAGAACCATATGATACTCTCAATAGATGCTGAAAAAGCATTGGACAAAGAACAGCATCCCCTCCTGATCAAAACTCTTCAAGTGTAGGGATATAGGGTACATACCTCAATATCATCAAAGCCATCTATGAAAAACCCACCTCAAATATCATTCTCAATGGAGAGAAACTGAAAGCTTTTCCGCTAAGGTCAGGAACACGGCAGGGATGTCCATTATACCACTGCTATTCAACATAGTACTAGAAGTCCTATCCTCAGGAATCACACAACAAAAAGAAATTAAAGACATCCAAATTGGCAAAGAAAAAAGTCAAACTATCACTCTTTGCAAATGATATGATACTTTATGTGGAAAACCCAAAAGACTCCACTCCAAATCTGCTAGAACTAGTACAGGAATTCAGTAAAGTGTCAGGATATAAAATCAATGCACAGAAATCAGTTGCATTTCTATACACCAACAACAAGACAGAAGAAAGAGAAATTAAGGAGTTGATCCCATTTACAATTGCACCCATAACCTTAAGATACCTAGGAAAAAACCTAACCAAAGAGGCAAAGAATATGTACTCAAAAAACTAAAAAGTACTCATGAAAGAAATTGAAGAAGACACAAAGAAATGGAAAAATGTCCCATTGTCATGGGTTGGAAGAACAAATATTGTGAAAATATCTATTCAACCTAAAGCAATCTACTTTAATTTAATGCAATCCCTATCAAAATACCATCCTTTTTTTTTTTCCAAAGAAATGGAACAAATAATCCTAAAATTTATAGGGAACCAGAAAAGACCTCGACTAGCCAAAGGAATATTGAAAAAGAAAGCCAATGTTGGTGGCATCACAATTCCGGACTTCAAGCTCTATTAGAAAGCTGTCATCGTCAAAACAGTATGGTACTGGCACAAAAACAGACACATAGTTCAATGGAACAGAATAGAGAGCTCAGAAATAGACCCTCAACTCTGGTCAACTAATCTTCGACAAAGCAGGAAGGAATGTCCAGTGGAAAAAAAGACAGTCTCTTCAATAAATGGTGTTGGGAAAATTGGATAGCCACATGCAGAAAAATGACACTGGACCATTTTCTTACACCACACATGAAAATAGACTCAAAATGGATGAAGGACCTCAATGTGAGAAAGGAATCCATCAAAATCCTTGAGGAGAATACAGGCAGCAACCTCTTCAACCTCAGCCACGGCAACTTCTTCCCAGAAACATCGCCAAAGGCAAGGAAATCAAGGGCAAAAATGAACTATTGGAACTACTTCAAGATTAAAAGCTTTTGCACAGCAAAGAAAACAGTCAAAAAAAAAAAAAAAACCAAAAAGAGAAACTGACAGAATGGCAGAGATATTTGCAAACGACATATCAGATAAAGGGCTAGTGTCCAAAATCTATAAAGAGCTTAGCAAACTAAACACCCAAAGAACAAATAATCCAATCAAGAAATGGGCAGAGGACATGAACAGACATTTCTGCAAAGAAGACATCCAGATGCCCAATAGGCACATGAAAAAATGCTCCACATCACTCAGCATCAAGGAAATACAAATCAAAACCACAATGAGACACCACCTCACTCCAGTCAGACTATGAAACAAACTAAAGTCTGAGAAACAAACTAAAGGTTTGGGAGGGGAGGGGGGTTGGGGGATAGGTGAGCCTGGTGGTGGCTATTAAGGAGGGCATATAGTGCATGGAGCACTGGGTGTGGTGCATAAACAATGAATCCTGGAACACTGAAAAATAAAATAAAATAAAATAATTTTAAAAAAAAAGAGGTTAAGCAAGTTCTCAACCCCTACCCAAGCAGACCAAAATAGCAGCACTGGCCATGATACTGTTAGGTGCAGGGGTATTTTCAGGCTTGGGAGCAGGCACAGCAGGCCCGAGTATCTCATTCAAGTTCTATTACAAACTTTCCCAGGAACTAAATGAGGATTGGACAGGGATGCAGATTCTCTCCTTTCATTGCAGAGCCAAATAAATTCCCTAGCTGCAATGGTCCTACAAAACTGATGGGCCCTAGATCTACTCACAGCTGAAAAGGGGGGATATGTGTATTTCTAGGAGAAGAATGTTGCTATTATATAAATGAGTCAGCAGTGGTGACCACAACAATCAAAGAATTAAAGGAAAGAATATTAAAAAGAAAAAAGGAGTCAGAAACATGGGGGAGTCAATGGGCTCAACCAATGGATTACCTGGTTGCTCCTACCCCTGATCTCCATCCTCCTTCTCACCCAGGTGGCCCCTGTATAATAAACACCCTCACTAGGTTTATAGAGAACACTGTTGCCAGGTGTACCACTGCCCAGCTATTGGCCTTGCAAAACTACCAACTCATAGTAGATGATGATAATGCCCTCTAAACTAGGTGTTTAAAGGGGCATCCAAGGGGGGAATGATAAGGGAAAAACTGTATTCTAAGATGGCTGAGCAAATCAAGGGAATTCCAGTCCCTGTCTCAAAGCCCTTCCAGATTCTTCCTTCCTTACCCCATTTCCCATGCACGTCAAAAGTACTAACTCTGTGGAAGTAGAAGGGTACAAATTACCTTCCTTGTTTGTGCTCAAGGCTCAGACCTTTGGAGAACGGTCTCCTCTGAGCCCACTTGTGTTACATAAACCTCATGTCCTCCAAAGTCTCCAAGTGTTGCTTGGTTCTTCCACCAGGATCCAGTCCAGGTTCTGTAGTAATTAGGTTGGGCTCACCTAGATAATCCAGCATAACTTCCCCACATTAAGATACTTAATCATGTTTAGGGGCACCTGGGTGGCTCAGTCAATTGGGTGTCTGACTTTTGGTTTGGGCTTAGGTCATGTTCTCAAGTTCATGATATCAATCTCCACATCAGGCTCCAAGCTAAGCATGGAACCTGCTTGGGATTCTTCCTGTTCCTCCCCTCCCCACTCTCTCTCTCTAATAAATAAATAAGTCTTAAATAAACTAAGATCCTTAATCATTTTCACACCTGCAAAATCTGTTTTGACATGGTAATTAACTTATTCACAGGTTTCAGAGACTCAGATATGGGTATCTTATTTGGGGGGGGGAGTCATTATTCTCCCTACCAAGTAAGATTTCAGTTCCATACCTAGTTTATCAACTCTCTGGAGATGTTACTTTGGGAAAACCTTTTCAGCTCTCCAGACCACAGATTTCTTTATCTGCATAATGATTATACCTTGCTGGTAGTGAATGCATGTGAAAGAACTTTGTAAACTGCAAAGGTTACATAACTATAAAGGGTTGTTATTTCAGGAAGGGTGGAGAGGTAATAGTAATGGTAAGTTAAATAACAGATAATGAAGGAGGTATGGGCATCTTACATGTTCTCCACATCAAGTCTTATTAAGCTATTTATGGATATCCTTAGAAGTGTCTCCCATGAACTTAGAGAGTCCTCTCAATTCTCTTTTCTGGACACCTTCATTTATCTCATTAATTGGAGCTATCATACACCTACTCAGGGGTAGTATCTTGTCATGATCTTGCTGCTTCTTTCCATGGACATGCTTCCATGTCCATGCCATGGTTTTCTGCTGCTTCTGAAGCTTATATACCTTATACCTTAGAGGTGCCAAAGAGATGCTCTAATTCTTTCAGTCCTCATTGAGCTAAAGCCACACTGTGTCCCTACAGGATGCCTTTTTCCTCCATCTTGTGTCTTGGTTGGTCACCTGACAACAACAGCTGAGCTATTAAGGACTCAAGACAATGATGACATAAACTACATTCAATTTACTTTCACTCTGTGGAATTACCAAACCAGCAAACAAGATGGGAAGAAATATATAACAGAAATACCCACACCCACACTTGTAATTTTATAGTCTGTAGGAAGAATTTAGGGGATGTGCACATATATCAATGATTTATCCACTCACTATGAGATCAGGGTATACCTAGAGTTTGTACACCCATTTAATCTGGTAGATCAGAATAATAGATTCAGAACAGAGACTATCACTAAATGAGTACACAAGGAAAAGGAAAAAAAACAAACATCTGAGTTCTTCCTGAACCACCCATGTGGCTGGGATGGCCATTCAGTTCTTATACTTCCTATTGAAGTGTTGTCTAAACTGTTCTTGCCAAGGAACCTTAGGATCTGTATGAGCCATTGAATCAGCTTTGTCACTAGAAGTGATAAAATTGTCTTATTCATGCCAGGGAGAAGCAAAGAATTGCTTGCCATTTTAATGGAGAACTCGGGGGTCAGGGAACTTCATATCTGAGTTACAATTAGGGATGCGCCATGGCAAAAACTTGATTGGTGTCCAAGTTTGTACTTTAATGCTGAGGTCATTTCAGTTCAGAAAAAGTAAAAAATCCCAAACATTTTGTTTCATGTAATTTTGTACCCTAGAAGTGCCTATTCACACTTATTTCATTCAGACACATTGAAAGATTTGCCCACACTACAGTGATTAATGAATACTGTATTTTGTTTATAGCAAAAATTGGGGGAAAAAATGGGAGCAAGGAATAGCATGGTAACTCTTCTAGTGTCAGAAAAAAGAAAAAAAAACATATAGAGGTGTTCATCCTGACACCTTGAAGAACCAGGTGTTATTGAACTTTAGTGATGGAAATAACTGGTCAATTCAGTCCAACAACTGGTCAGTGACTATCCAGTCCCAAGTGGATAAAGCATTGGTTCTTTCTAACAAGCTGTGTTATTACAGATGTTTGAAGGACAACCTTTCTCCTAAAATATATTTCTAATTTTCTAATATATAGTGTATTCTTGATAATTCTTGATAGTCTACACTTTATAAGTTCTTCACCAAAAAAAAATTCATTTTACCATAGAATTCTAGATAACATAAACAGAGGAGACCACCTATTCCTTTACTCTGCTATTTCCTCCTCTGTCATTTTACTATTTTCTAGAGTGTGATATAAGCTGGAAAAGACTAGAATAATTCTGAAGTCACAGGTGACTCTCTTACCCTTTCAAAACATGTTAAATTTCTCAATAACTGGAACAAACATGTGAATCGAAATGTCAATAATGTAACCTATAGCACATCCGTACATGTCCCAAATATCACCATCCCTAACAAGATCAGTAGGTTGCAATCTCTTAGTAACAATTGAAAAAATATACATGGCAAATAAATTAGCATGTTCCTCATTCAAAATTCTTATCTTAAAAAGTAAAGGGAGGCTGTGGCCAGAGAGTAGATATTGAAATATTATTTCTGAGCTGCTTTCTATTGTAAGAAAAAAATGACAGCAAAGAAATGTCTAAAACTGTTTAAAGCAAGAAAGCAATACCTAAGTGAAATCAGAACACTTCCCGTGATGGTGTTGTTTCAGCAGCTAGTTAGAAAGTTGAAACTTTTTCTAGAATGTGAGTGGCACTGAGTTTAGCTATGTGGTCTTCTAATGTCATGTAATAAAAATAACCAAATGTGTACTGTTAAATAAGATAAATGAACAATGAAATCTACATCAAAGGTTATTCAAGAAAAACGTGTTGAATAGACAACTTGAGTTAAAGAAAGAAAATGCTTCAGGAGTAGGGACATCAATCTGAATGTCAGAAAAACACAAAAGTTATTAAAAAGTGGAATAAAGATATCATTAATAATAACATTATTTTGACTTTTCCCAGGACTCAGAAAATGAACCATTGCTATGTAAAAGCTCCAAGAAAATATGCACACATCTGACTGACTTTCCACAACCTCTCCTTCAATTTTGTCATTAACACTCAATGTAGATTTGTGAGGACAAAGACTGAGCAAAGCTACAGTGAATGGATTTGTTGGGAAGCTCTGTACTAAATAATTAAGATAGAGTTGAGGGGCAATTCATGGTGTATTTCCTAAAGGAAAGTTGTCCATGTGGAATATTCTAAGAGTTCCCTTCATTAAGTGACAATAAATATTCTCTGTTATGAATACATTTAATATTTTTGAATGAGGGGCAGCCTTAGAAACTGAACAGACTACTACCTCAAGTTTTTTAAAGGAGAATGATATTTCCCTGTCATACTCCAAAAATAAATACATTTATAAAAACCATACAGTGCCCATGAAATTGCAAGAGAATACAATGATTCTTCCAAGAACAAACAGAAAGGTGGAATGTTAAGCCTCTTTGCTGTTGTTGCTTATTCCCAGTGCTAGAAGTGTCGGCAGATATGTGTATGCAGGGCCCTGATAAAAAACAAATGAACACACTTAACCTCTGGGCCAGATAAGCTGTATAGAAGAGTCATGTCTGATTGTGTAATGTCTAGGGGAAGCCACATAAGATGTCAGTACAAACTAGGCTGGTATCCATTAAATATTAGATTCACCCACTTCTAGGAAATGCATTACTATCCAATTAAGTGACTATCTAAAAGGAAAACGAAAAAGATAATTCTGTTTCAGTAAGCTATTGCTTTTGGAAAGTGTATTTTATAGAAAGTGAAATTATCAAGTTAGAAAGTATTTATAAAAATAATTTAGAAGAAATGTCTCAATTTACAAATGGGTAAACTGAGTTCCAGTAAAGGGAAGTAATTTCTTTCAGGAAAGTATGTAGAAAAGCAAAGACTTACCTGACTACTGCTGGATCTACATATGCTTGGGTAAAGCTGTTTGCAAAATGTTGCAACCAGCCTTTCTGAATATCATTCCAGAATTTTTGCCACAGGAGACTTCATAATTCTTATTCACAATATAAAATATTCCCTGACATTTGCACTCGGGACATTTCATGAGGAAAGCAAAGCAGATATTTCAAGTGACAAAGATAGATAAAAAAGAGGCTAAGATCAAATCAGAAAAGATTCAAATTTACTTATGAACCTAAACCCAAGTTAAACCCATGTGAATCAAAGTGTGTTCTTACAATTTGAACATAGGGCTATGATCATCCTCGTTCTGTCTTAAACAGAGGATATTTTGCTCAGTAGCAATATTCCTAACTAATAGCCCAAAATACCAAAGGATACCCCTTTTAGCCTTATTTTAAGCTATGTATTCCATTCTCCTCTCACACTCAGTACTACACCCTTTCTTGCCATAAAAAGCATACCTTACTCTGCCACTCACTAGCCATACAACTTTGGGCAAGACATTTGATTTCTCTGAGTTTCAATTTCCTCATATGTAAAGAGCAGTTTCCAGAAAGAGTTATATAAACTCAGTATGCAAAAGCGCTTGATGTGTACTAAGTATCACATATACACAATAGTTGAACATGAATGTTTGGGAAAACATTATTTTCTGATACCAACCTGGAATTGGTTCATGGAAAATAAAATAGAATAAAAACAGTCTCTTTTTTTATGCTCATAAGCAACTTTAAAACAACGGAGTATCATACTAATAAAAATGAATAACATAGTATAACCTTGCCCTGTTTCATAGGCCTGGATTTATCACTAGTTAATTCCTTCTTCTTGTATAAGATTATATGTGAATTAAATATCTTAATCTGGGACAACCATGGGTGCTTTATAAAAAGCATAAATATTTGTGGATATTAAAGTCATACATATATATTCATACACATAAGTGCACATATACCGATACACACATGCATTAGGGATTACCATGAGAAATCCTAGCCTAGCACTACATTTGCTTTAAACAGTGAGGTTTCTCTGTTAGTGACTATTGTGTTCAAGGCATAGGAACTGATTCAAGCAAGCTTAAATAGAAAAAAAAAATCAATAAAAGGTTGCAACAAGCAATCCAATGGAAATCCTAGGGCAACCAACAAAGCACAGTCAGAACCCTAGGAACTGGAAATTTACCTGTTAAATCAGAAACCATGGTTGTTTACACTGTCTCTAAAAAAGTCTCTGTCATCTCTGTCTCTGCCTCCTCTCTCTCTCAACTCCCTTCTCTGCTTTCATATGGCCCAATTTGGCTGAAACAGCCATTCAAATCAATCATTCACCCATTTTCCAACTATATCTATTTATCTTATTTCAAATTCTTGAGACAGAGCAATGCGTTAACTCATGGATTGGCATCTTGGGGTATGTCTAATCAGGTGTGTCTAGGCGTGGGAGAGTGGAATGAAAAGTCACTGAAGTATTTCATTCTTCTGAACAGGACTGGCTATGTTAAAAGAAGTTGGATTTAGGCAAACAACTGAATTAACATGGCATCTTTGGTGCTCTCAAAGCATGACCTTGAAGATGAAACAAACCATGAATTCATGAGTTTCTCTTTTTCCAAATGAAATAAGCCTGAAAAGCATGGCATTACACAGTTATTGGTTTAGGCTAACTTTGACATCTAAATCTTCTCAGCATGCCAATCACATTATATCATCATCAATATCATTTTTATGCTAAAAACCTTATAATCCAACCAGTAAGATTCAATAGTTCATTGGTTAGTCAAAGTGATTGAAGCAATCATTAAAATATGTTGTATAGCTTAAATATCTTAACAAATATTTTTGATAAGAGATTGATTAGTGGATAACCTCTCCCTTTTAGAACCTAATATATAGATTCCATGTTTCTTTTTTCTGTCCTCTAGCTTTTTCCTTAGGTATGGGTCAACTTTTGGAGTTTTGCATTATCTTGCTTGCACAAGCCACATCCATAATAATCTCCAGTTCATTTCCTTTAAAGTAGAATAAAAACTTAAACAGACTTATAAGAGAAAGTGACAAAATATGAGATTTATTTTGAAATAATTATGATGGAGGAGTGAGTGGGGTATAGCTGAAACAAGATTGGACATGCATGGGTAATTGTTGAAGTTGGATAATGAGAATATCATTCTAATTATATTAGACTCTAATTTTAGATATGTTTGGAATTTTCCATAAAATAAAAAAGAGGGGCACCTGGGTGGCTCAGTGGGTTAAAGCCTCTTCCTTTGGCTCAGGTCATGATCCCAGGGTCCTGGGATCGAGCCCCGCATCAAGCCCCTCATCTGGCTCTTTGCTCGGCAGGGGGCCTGCTTCCTCCTCTTTCTCTGTCTGCCTCTCTGCCTACTTGTGATCTCTCTCTGTCAAATATATAAATAAAAGTCTTTCAAAAAAAAAAACATGAAACAATCTGAATGTAGAATCTCTTAATTATTATAATTTCCCCCATCTTTTATTTTTCCCTTACCTACATCTAATTTGACAGATTCTTTTTTTTAACACCCTGCCTTTTCTAAGCCTTTCAAAGGCATTCAATCTAGATTTCACTGAAGCAACAACTCACTTTGAATTCATATTTCATCAGTTTACATAATAATTAAATCATATAATCACAACATTATATACAACTGGCATAAATATATTTGGAGCAAAACCAACTAACTTTCACTAAGTGTACAACACAAATGGTTGAAGTATCTGGGCAAACTAGACACTTCTAAACACACAGGCAGTTAGTGTGCTTTGGCCATTGGTCATTGGGTCTTACTGTGTGTCAATTAACCTAGCAACCTGATTAAGTGGAAGTTCACTGAGAGAATCTGCTGTGTTATTACTGTGATTATTATTATGTTTTCTTACATTTTTCAAACCAAAATTCTAACTTAATTAATCCTCTTTCATGATCTCAAACTTGGGCTAGTTGAAGACTTATGCTTGCTGCAAATGACCTTCTGGAGTGTAATGGAGGCAATGGGTGCAGCTATTTCAACTGCTTATATTTGGCAAACATAGAGGTTGGGGAGTGTTTCAATTCTATATTCTTATTGTCATGTTTTTCTGCTTTCTCACAACTCTGATTTAGCTTGATCATTTAAAAAAACAGAAGTTGGGTTGTTTTACAAACATTGGCTTTGGCGAGAAACCTGATTACAATTGCTAAGCCTCCTAGTAGCAATATCAAGGAATCAATTAAAATGTTGAGACCAGAGTACCTACCCAGAGAGATAAAGAATGAATGTGGTGTAGTCCACACCTCTAAGTTTCTGCATTTGTTGAAATACCTTCAGGAAGTAATTCAGTTATTTCACTCTGCAGGGTGACAAAAGGTGATATAATACACCAATTTTTTTTTTCTTAATGATCAAACTATAGGAACCAAAATTCTTTCTTTCTCTTCCTCCCTCCATGACACCTCATAAAATTGCTTCTAGAATGAACTAGTCATACTTTTGAGTTTCTTTTATCAAATTCATAGCTGCAGATGTTGGAGAGGACTGTTTTCCCTTTGTTTAACTACTTTAGTATGACTAACTCATGAACACACAGGAGCAAGGCAATCTGCTCCTCAATTTTCCATCTTGGGTATACAGCAGCAGCATGCATTCTGAGTCATGCAGAGTCCCCTCTTTAGAATGTGTGATGTTAGCTCAGAGGGGCTAATAATCAAATTAGGCCTCAAACAAATGGCAATTTATAATGCTGAAACTAATGAAAGGTCAAAGAACTAAACTCTGTAAGGAATTTTAATTATCCAGTTCTTTTTGACTCCACAAGAACATTTTTTAAAGGAACACTGCCACAGTATTCAACTGGTACTTTTAGTTTCATTAAAATGATTTACAGGGGTTACACGGGGTGCCTGGGTGGCTCAGTGGGTTAAAGCCTCTGCTTTCGGCTCAGGTCATGATCCCAGGGTCGTGGGATCGACCCCCACATTGGGCTCTCTGCTTCGCGGAGAGCCTGCTTCCTCCTCTCTCTCTGCCTGCCTCTCTTGCCTACTTGTAATCTCTGTCTGTCAAATAAATAAATAAAATCTTTTTAAAATTAAAAAAAAAAGATTTACATGACCTATTACATAAATGGAAAATACACACTTTCTTTCCAACTAAAACAGGGATCTAAAATATTCTCTTCAAGTTTGGAAAGCAAGCACTGTCTTGGTTTGATGTTCAATTAGAATTCCTTTCATGGAATCTTTTGATTCCCATAGCACTGATTAATGGAGAAATACAGAACCTCCCTAAAAGGAAAATCTCTAGACTGAACAGACTATAGACAGTGAAGAACTATAACAAACAAAAGGACAATATTTTTTTCTGTCCTTGTTTCCTGTGCCATTTCACTTATTTTTTACTTCTTTTTTTTCTTCCAGTTTGTTTGTGTTTCTTGATGCCATCATACTTAGGCCTTGACCACAGAGTTCTGCACTGGGTACAACTGTTAACTTCTGCTGCTGCTTCTTGGTCTTCAGCTTCTCCCATGCTTGCATGGCATGTGTTTTCTTGGTCTGAAGATCCAGAAGCTTGTACTTCTTGCCCTTGTAGAATTTTCTGAGGTTCATCTTTCTGAGTCTGATTAATAATGGTGAGAATGCAGGCAATGGATTTTCAAACAACTCAAATCTTTGGAGAACTTGGATGCCATAATGCCTGTAAATTTGGTGACATGCAGCTGGTACTACTCCAACTTTGGGTCATCCAGCTGTTTTAGAAGCTCCTCTTTCTTTCCAGAAAGGTCTCAAATTCTAACCTTGTCAATAGCTACACAAGCCATCATCATCTGCTCTTAGGAAAACAGCTTTTTTTTACTTCTTATTTGCACTTCACTCTGTTACATGTACATCCATGCACACCACCACAACCACCACACCCACCATTTCTGCAGGTCAAAATGCTCTTCTTCTTTCATGGTCTAACTTCTTTTTGGTCTGTGTTTGAGGTGGGTTTGTTTATTTTTGTTTGTTTGTATGTTTGGAGGGGAGTGGCAAAATCAATTAACCAAAGAAAGCTACACTATCAACTAAATGTGGAGTCTCTCATGCAAAAATAAAAGCAAAAAGCTGTTATCCTTAAGCTAGAGAAAAGATTATTTCAGAGATATTGGAGATGTTAGCATCAATAGACTGTGATCACTGTTGCTCTGGAAATGCTTTTGTTACCAAGGTGGTTAATTGTTCAAAAGTAATATTCACCCATGAAGCCTATTTAAAGCCAAAGAATGCATCTGGGCAGGGAGTTTTCTTTCTTTTCTTTTTTTTTTTTTTCAGGGAGTTTTCTTTCATCAATAACTTTGTCAATAAAACAGCAAATGGAACACAAGAAAATTGAGCATGTCCATATCATCAGAACAGCTAGACAACTAGCCCAGAGCATTGAAGGGTCTGGGTTTTTAACTAGATGCCCTTATTGTTGAAAAAATAATGTTGAAGTATGAAAGTAAATCCCACAAGGAAAATGGGACTAATGCAAATAAAAACTTTCTTCCTCAAAAGGAAGACAAAATCTGGAAATTCTTCTGCTAAACTTGTTATCATCACACCTTGACATGTGACATTGCTTCATTGTTTATAGTGTTAGCTTATTGCTCTATGAGGCAGTGTAGCTTAAATGCTAAGACCATGAGCCATAGAATCAAACCAAACCCCAGTTCCCTCACTTACTAGCCACATAGTCTTGGTTAGGTCACTTATTTCTTTCTAAGCCTCAGTATCCTCATTTGTAAAACTGGGATAATAGCAAGACAACAAGAGTCCAGGCTTTGGAGCCAAAATGCCTGGTTTCAAATCCTCTGCTCCACTACTTACTAGCTGTGTGACCTTAAGCAAATTGCCCAACTTTTCCATAGCTCAGTTCCCCTTCTTAATAAAGTAGGTCCTATTGATTGTCAGAACCTCACAAGGTCATCATGAAAATTACAGAATATCTAAAACACTTGATAAGTGCTTGATAAATGTAAGTCATCAGTACCTACCTTCAAATATTGTTAGTGTTAGGTTTGATCACAGACCGATTGAATGGAATAAAGGCACCAAGGCAAGCGAACATTCGAGGACCGGCTTTATTGCAAGCACCCTCGGGTGAGGTTCCACGACTCTGGGGGAAAGAGAGTCGGGAAGTTGCACATGAAGCAAAGAGGTAAGGGCTTATATGGGGTTCTGCTGGTGAAGTCCAAAGAGGAGGTACTGAGACCTTGTCGAGTTTTCCTAATAAGGGCTGAATTCAGCTGCGGGGTTCCTCATTGGTTCGTCGGTGGGAGGAGAAAGGTTTTGGTCTCCCCTTTGAGTTTGTTTCCCAGGTCTGACGTGGTCGTTGTCGCAGGAGTGTGATGGCGGGAACCGCGGCCATCTTAGGTGTCCGTCATTTTGAATGGTTCTCCCCTCTCTCGCCTGACCCCAACATTCCGACCTTTTTCTTTTTATATAATGGTGTCGGGGGCATTGACTCTATTCTGGCTACTTCCTGCTGATGGTGGGGCGATGTCATAGGGGTAGTTAGAAGTGGGCAGGCGAGAGTAGGGCTGGAGTAGAAACTGGTTCACGGATACCCGTGTGAGTTCCTGTAGACGTTCCTGAAAACATCGAAACAGGCAGGGGGTGACAGATATAAGGAGGAGGATTAGGCATAGGGGTCCCACCAGAGGGAGGAGCCATGTTACCCAAGTGTGGGGGTCTGAGCCCCAGAAAGACATGCCCTGGCGCCTTGTCTGGATCCGGTCCCGGAGTTCTTTGACCTTGGAAGTGACTATACCTGATTGATTAACAAAGTAACAACATTGATTAGGAATAGGCAGGTTCCACCCTTTTCAGCAGTTAAGAGATCAAGGGCCCGCCGATTCTGTAAGGCGACGGCCGCCAAGCTGGTGACTTGAGTCTGTAGGGCCGTGAGAGAATCAGCGATCCACTCCATGTCATCGTTGAGCGCTTGGGAGAGTTTATATGGAAGTTCCCACCCCCGCCGCTCCAGTCGCAACTCCAGTAGTTATCCCAGCGCCTGTGGGTGTTCGCTTAAGGTTGTTGATGTGTACCCATGTGGTATGTCCCAGCAATTTTGCCGCGGTTGGGGTGGTTAGGATGACCGTGTGGGGCCCAGTCCATCGGGTCTGCAGGGAGCCTGGCCACAGATTTCTGAGAAGGACCTGGTCCCCTGGGGATAAGTCTCGTGGGGAGGCTTCCTCGGAGGCATTGTCCGGGGCCAGAATGACAGCATCGGTGTGGGCTCTCAAGAGGGCCCAGAGGAGGGTAAGGTAAGGCAGATAGGATAAAAGAGGTGAAGAATGGCCGGGAGGTTGTGGTCGATAAGGAAGGGCCTACTGCACAGTAACTCAAAGGGACTCAAACCTGATGGTCCTCAGAGGGACGCCTGGAGTCTGGTGAGAGCTAGAGGTAATAGTGTGGGCCGCAAAAGGCGAGTCTCCAGGGTAAGTTTAGTGAGTTGAGTCTTAAGTAGCCCATTGGCCCTTTCCACCTTACCTGAAGACTGAGGGTGGTAGGGGATGTGCAGCTTCCAGGTAATGTTGAGGCTTTTGGCCACCTGTTGGGTCATGCTGGAGATAAATGCCGGCCTGTTGTCCGACTGTAGGGTTCGGGGTAACCCAAACCTTGGGATGACGTGCTCGATGAGGATTGTGGCCACCACGTCTGCAGTCTCTCTGGCTGTGGGGTACGCCTCAATCCATCCTGTAAAAGTATCAACCAAAGTCAGTAGATAACGAAAGGTTTTATGGCAGGGCATGTGAGTGAAGTCCAGCTGCCAGTCTTCCCCGGGCTGATGGCCTCAGAGCTGATGGTTAGGCCCCGGCCTGCGGATTCCTCCTTGTGCATTTACAGCCGAGCAGGTTTTACATGCCCTATGGACAGCCTCAGTTACCTTAAGTAAAGAGGGATGGTAGAACAAGGGCTGAAGGAACTGGTTTTTGGGCCGATATGGAGAGATTGGTGGATATCAGAGATCAGGGAGTGGGCCAGTTCTTCAGGAAGGGCGATTTTGCTCTGAATGTAAACCCATCCTTTATCTCCTGTTTTGCCCCCTGGGCGTGAAGGGCTTGGGTCTCTTTTTCTGATGGTTGGTGAGGAGTGTTAAGGAAAAAGATAGGGGATATTGGGTTATTTAGGGCTATCTGTCTAGCCACTGAGTCAGCCTTGTTGTTTCCTTGGGAGACCATATCCTTAGAGGTTTGGTGGCCCTTACAATGAACGACCGTGACTTCAGTGGGGAGACTGAGAGCCTCAAGTAGTTTAGTAATGAGTGGTCTATTGATTATGGGTGTTCCCTTGGTGGTCAGGAATCCCCGTTCCTGCCAGAGGACTGAGGGGGTGTGAGTGATGAGATAGGCATACTTTGAGTCAGTGTAGATGGTGACCCGTTGTCCTTTGGACAGATGTAGTGCCCTAGTGAGGGCTATGAGTTCCACCCTTTGGGACATAGTCCCTCTTGGGAGGGGAGCTTCCTCAACAACTGATTCTAACGTGACTATAGCATAGGCGGCATGCCTCTGTCCATCTGCAGCTAAGAGGGAACTGCCATCTACAAAGAGGACATGGTCGGGGTTGGCAAGTGGCTGATCAGAGAGCCCGGGATGAGGAGGGGTGAAACTTACTATGAGTTGGGGGCAGGATTGGCCGGGTTCTGGGGAAGGCGAGGGTGCAGGCAACAGGGTAGCCAGATTTAAGTGGGAAGAGGTAGAGAGTGAGACCTGAGGGTTTTCAATGAATAAGAGGTGGAAGAGTTGGAGACGAGAGGGGGTTAAATGGGCCAAGGATTGGTGACCAAGGAGGTCCCCAAGTAGATGGGGGGAATAGATTACCAGGGACTGTCCCATAGTTAGCTTAAGGGCTTCCTTGGTCAGGGAAGCTGCAGCCGCCAGTGCTCGGAGGCAAGGTTGCCATCCGCGGGTGGTACTGTCCAGTTGTTTGGATAGGTAGGCTATAGTCCGATAAGTGGGGCCCACCGGCTGGGCCAAAAGACCAGTGGCCGACCCCGACCGCTCATCAGTGTAAAGGTGAAAGGGTTTTTTGAAGGGTCCGCTAATGCCAGTACCAGCCCAGAGGTGAGGCAGTCCCTCAGTTTAGAAAACAGGCGGCGAATCGAGGAGGGATCACTGAGGGGGCTGTGGGGAGTATCCTTGGCCGCCTGATATAGAGGGCGGGCCAGGATAGAGAAGTTTGGAATCCAGTGTCTAAAGAAGCCAACCAGCCCAAGGAAGGAGAGTATCTCGTCCGCGGTCTGAGGGTGTTGGAGCTCCCGCAGAAGGCGGATGTGGTCCCCGGTAAGGGACTTAGAGGTGGGGGTTAGGTGGATGCCTAGGTAAGTGGCCGCGGGGGTGCAGAGTTGTGCCTTAGAAGGGGTGACTCGGTATCCCCTGCTCCCCAGGAAATTAAGTAGGGAGGAGGTGTCCTCCTGTGAGGTAGTAAGGGAAGGACTGCAGAGAAGGAGATCATCCACATATTGTAACATGGTGCTGGCCTCAAGGGTACATTGGCTTAAGTCCGAAGCCAGGGCCTGACCAAAAATATGGGGGCTATCCCTGAAACCTTGAGGTAAGACCGTCCAGGTATACGCATACCCGAAGTATGCGTATCTGGGTCTTCCCACGTGAAGGCAAAAAGGAAATAGGAGTCGGGGTGCAGGGGAATTGTAAAAAAGGCATCCTTTAGGTCCAGCACTGTAAAGTGAGTGGTATTTGGAGGGATATGGGACAGCAAGGTATATGGGTTAGGGACCACTGGGTGGAGGGGGACTATGGCCTCGTTAATGAGTCGGAGGTCCTGAACCAGTCGATAAGCTCCGGAAGGCTTATGGACCGGTAAGATGGGGGAATTACCTGGAGAGCTTATAGGGATTAGAAGTCCCTGACGTTTTAGCCATTCTATGATGGGCTTGAGACCACGGCGATGGAGGAGGGAGATAGGGAATTGGGGTCTAGAGGGGTACTTGGAACCATCCTTGAGCTGTACCCTGACCGGAGTGTGATGAGAGGCCACCACAGGTTTAGAGGTGTCCCATACCTGAGGGTCTACAAGGGGCAATTGATCGGGGGTAGGAGTGGGGGGTGTGGAGAGATATAGGATGAGACGAGTTGAGGGTGA
>PISX010018492.1:0-40520 GCA_004024625.1 Mellivora capensis
AAACTAAAAAAAAATATGAATTTTTAGTATGATCACACAGAGAAGCTAGAGAAACTGTCCATATGAAGTAATTTGTAAAGAAACATTTAGTCTTTAAAAGAGCAAATAGAAGAATGCTAGCCACCTCCATTTTTTAAGTATCATCAAATTCCAGACTTCATACCATTTGACGAATTTCTGAGGTTTTTTTCCCTATCTCGTTGCTTTTATATGTTCATTCAATAGGCAAACCACAAGACCTCAATCACTCTTCAACTAGGACTCACGGATCATACCAATTGAAATCTCATTAACTTGTACCAAGAGTTCCCAAAATACAATTTCAATTTATTGGGAAAGATTAAAAGATGTATTTGGCATTTGTACTGCAATGAGGAGTTACTAGTTAGTGAAGGACTATCAGTCTTGGAGTTTTACTCTCTTTTTTATAAGCTTATGTGCCAGTTTTAAAAGGCTTACCAAGTGAGTCTTCCAGACAAGGAAATAGAGAATTAATCAATTCCTAGAAATGTCTCAGTGTAAAACATATGAGCACCTGTCGCTGCTAGACCCGAGACCTTAACTAACCCACAAATACATACTTCAGCAGATACAGAGACGCCTCCCTTTAGGTAATAGTACATTTAAAAATATTTGGCTGAAAGAGACCCAAAATTTAAGTATTCTCTTTGATTTCTCTGTCTCTCAGAAACTCTACGTTCAATTCTTCAACATGTTCTGTCACCTCTTTCCACTCAAAACTTTCCCAGCTGGCCCCACAGCCCTGCAGGTTCATGGTGGCTGGGCCCTGTGCACAAATCCAGAAACAAGCCCAGAGCCACAAGGATTTCACCACCACTCAGTAATATGGGGCTCTCGGCATGGCCACATTTCCCCTTGGTCAAGCCCTCTTCCATCTGAATTTTTCTGCAAATTTCCTCCTATAATATTACAATATTGGGCAGTAGTGGATTCTGAGTGGTTGAAAGTGAGTATCTGGTTGACCAGCTGAGATAGTAGCTAAACAATGAGTAGTGGTGTTTTGTTTGGAGCAGAACTGGGTCCCAGCCCCTGGCTCCCCTGAACCTCAATAAAGAGACCTCACAGAATGCAAAGGAAGATATAATGGTGGGTCTGCTGGAGGATCACCTGAGGATGAGGACATTCCTGGTAGGTGAAAATGACTCATTAGCTGTCATCACCATTAGCTGCATCCCACTGTGCCTCAACAAGTGGTTCCCAGAGCCTCCTTTCCACCAAGCCTTTCCAATATCAGCCACTGGTTCCTTCCCTGCAACTACCAGCTCCAATTCCAGACTATCTTGAGGAAGTTGTAACTACCAATATTAAATTTTACTTGGGAAAAATCTCATGTCATATTAGAATATGGCTTAATTGACACTAAAATGTTTGCAGAATGTTAGTCTAAAAAGGAGACCCAAGAAAAGAAAAAGGTCATCAGACAGAAAAATGTAAGGCTCAAGCTCAGGGGAAGGAGGGGAAGAAGGTGGCATCAGCAGGCTCTAATCCTGAGAAGTTGCATAAATGTGAGTACACATTGATTGCTGAGCTCAAGGCTAAGGGCACCTTGGTTCACCTGCCCAAGAGTGTTGGGACGAGTCAGAATGCAAATCACCCAACAAGAATACCCTTGTTATAGTGCTACATACTTATAAGAGAATTCTAGTTGAAATGACTAGTCCTTGTGGTATGTTGAATATAGCACCCCTAGGACTCACTCAGACCTTCTTGAGTTGCAGCCTAATCACTGGAAAGCTGGACAGTGGATGGACACACAGGAAGAGGCCCTTGCCAGAGTCTTCCTCTTTGCAATCAATCACAGCTACTCACTTTATTTTTGGACTCTGACCCTGACTTGTCTTCCCACTGAGTCCGGATTGGAAGATGGACTATGAGCAATTGACCTGGTACAAACTGGGTCATGGAGATGAGATCTTGTCTCTAGTTTGAAATGGCCTTTAGAATGTAGGCAAAGACTTGATGAAAAAGAAGATCATCAAGTGATTTTGTCATTACCTAGAACTGTTGTTCATAAAGGAAATGAAACATTGAAATCTCCAAAACATAACCACTTTTTTCTATTGCCATGGCTACCACCCTAGCACAAGCCACCATCTTTTCCATCTCCACTAATATAGTATCTTCCTAACTAGTCTACCTACTTCCACATCTGTCCACTGTGGTTAATGCTGCACATGGAAGTTGACATAATTCTTTTAAAATAAAATCCAGACCATGTTATCCCTCTGCTGAACACATTTCAAAGGCACTCCCTCACCCTCAGATAAAATCCAAATTCTCAAAATAAACAGATTTTATATTTAAGCAAAATCCTGGCAGAGTAGATAAACTGCGTCTCCCAGGTAATAAATGCTCCTTAAAAACAAAACCCTCTTATAAACAAAACAAAACAAGAACAATCAACAAACCCTGTTCACGTGAGGATCATTTTCTCTCCTCGTTTCTTCCCTTTCGTAGTCCCAAAGGCCTCCTCGTTACTCACCTTCCTCTGACAAAGTCCTTGGCATCTGGCTCATAGTCTTCCTTGCCACCCCCAGACTTGTCTTCATCCTGAGGGACTCCAATATCCATTTTAAGCCCTAATCTCTGAAGTTTCAGTCCCAGCATGTCCAGTTATCTTCTCAGAGCTTTCTAATTCCACTACTTCCACAATCAATTATCTACACATCACAAACTTCCCTCCTTCCATCTGGCTTGCTGAAGTAAGCTTGCCTCAACTGCATTGAGATCTCTTTCATTAACCAATCTTCTTGCTTTTGGTCTACTTTTTCTTTAGTTTCTTTTTTATTCATCTTTGATTCTAATGTCCATAATTTCATAGTCTTAAAATTTTCTTATTATCTTGTGCTTTTGTTGCCACTGTCAGAAAAAATCTCCACCCTAGAGAGCTATAACTATTATATTTCTTATGTTGACTGAAGAAAGTCATAAAATAAGGTAGCATGATTTCACTTTAGACTCTTGTTTACCAAACTAAACAGGCTCCCAACACTACCTGGTATTCAAACCATGATCCACTATTCAACTCACTTTCTCCTTCTCCATAGTGGCTTCAATTTTACTCCTATATCTCTACAATTCCAATCTCCTCCTTCCAACCTCAATAGCAGCAGATAACTCCTACTTATTGAGAAAACAACATTCTCATGAAGTGTTAAAATACAAATTTTAATGGAATGTTAAAAATGAAACATCCCCAATTTTAAAAATATAAATTAAATATATTAATTATGAGAGAAAATAAATAATAAGGTACCTCGCTCAATCTGACAGAAGGAAGAAAACATGGAAAGAAAATGTGCAGCAAAAAGAAAGTACTATTTATTATGGCACAAAAAAATAAGGTGGCATAAATAAATCCAAATATATCAATAACTTTATAAATAAAATTGGACTAAAATTCCATTTAGATGATAGGTCTTTCAGAATGGATTTTGTTTTTTAAATTAAAATATGGCTATGTGCTTTTTATAGGAGAGATACCTAAACCATAATGACATAGAAAGGTTGAATGTAAAGTGGTGAAAAATTTATACTAGGTAAACAATAGCCAAAAAAGTAATAAATAATAACCAAAAATGTAATTGAAAACCAGCTTTAAAGTGAAAATCATCATTAGGAATAAAAAGAGAGTCAGTACATGATAAAAGAATAATTCACTAGGATGATTTAACAGTTCTAAATATATTTAAGTTAAAAAAGAAACTAAAGGATATATTTGAAAATCTATAATTGTAGTGAAGAAATTTTCACACATTTCCCTTAATAATAAGTTAAAACTATATAGCATTTAATAGCATTCATATGTCAAACACTATTCTAATCTCTGTAAATGTATATTAATTCCTTTGCTCCAAATGAGCATCTTCACTTAAATGTCTAGTAGACTCTCAATCTTAACACACTCAAAATGGAACTCCTAACTTTCACCCCCAAAGTTTTCTCAACCACAGACTTCCACTTCTTATTGATGCTCCATTGCTCCAGTCACTTTAGCCAAAAGCTTCGGAGTGATTCTCACTCCTCTTTCTCTCATACCTCATATCCAATAGGTCAAGAAGTCCTTTTGACTATGTCCTCAAGATACATCCAACCACCTCTCACCCCCTTCTCTGCTACCCTCTGGCCCAAGCCACTATCATTTTCTGCTTATACAGACCATCCCTGGCTTACCATGGTTCAGCTCAGGATTTTTCACCTTCATAATGGCACGAAAGCTGTATGAATTCAGTAAAAACCCACACTTTGGATTTTGAATTTTAGACTTTTTCCAGGCTAGAGATATGTGTTATGATACTCTCCTGTACACATGCCACCATTCTGTTGTTCACTTTCAGTACAGTATTCAATAGATTACATGAGACATTCAACATTATATAAATATGCTTTGTGTTAGATGATTTTACCCAGCTGTAGGCTTTGTAAGCATTCTGAGCATGTTTAAGGGAAGCTAGACTAAGCTATGACATCTAGAAATTAGGTGTATTAAATTCATTTTCAGCTTACAATATTTTCAACTTACAATGGGTTTATCAGGACATAATCCCATGACAAGTCAAGGAGATCTGTATTCCTTCAGCAGCCTTGTAACTAGTATCCTTGATTCCACACATTCCATGATACTATTCTGTTCTCAACATAGCAGCCAGGGTGATACTTTTAAAATATATGTCAGGGGACGCTTGGGTGACTCAGTGGGTTAAAGCCTCTGCCTTCGGCTCAGATCATGATCCCAGGGTCCTGGGATTGAGCCCCGCATCAGGCTCTCTGCTTAGCGGGCTCTCTCTCTTTCTCTGCCTGCCTTTCTGCCTACTTGTGATCTCTGTCTGTCAAATAAATAAATAAAATCTTTTTTAAAAAATAAAATAAAATATATGTCAGATCAGATCATGTCACCCTTCTGCTCATAAGCCTCTGAATTCTCCCTTTACATAGAGCAAATGTCAAAAATGCTTACAGTGGTTTCCAAGGCTCTACATTCTTGATACCATTTTACCTTCTAGACTACTTACTCTAGCATGCTCTCCCTTGCAAACCCTCTCCCTAAAATTGCTGAATCCTGAAACATGCCAAGCATACCCTGGTCCTTTTGCACTTTCTTCTGTCTGGAATATTTTTGTCCCCGATATCAGCATGGCAAGCTTCCTCACTTCTTTCAGGTCTGTACTCAGATGCCATCAACCTCATGAGGCTAATCCTTACAGCCTTTTTAAAATAGGAACTCACCTCCCATTCTCACTTCCACCCTCCTTCTTCTACTCTATTATTTCCATATCTTCGAAGATACTATATAATTTATTTATTTATTATATTTATTTTTTGTCTTTCCTCAAGAAAATATAAGCTGGAGTGGGAGTATATTTTCTGCACTTGTATGTTGCATATGCCAAGAATTGGCACACAATTTTAAGGAATTAAATATTTGTTGAATGAATAAATGAGTACTCAAAAACTCACCAGAGTTAAATGGCATTGTTTATCATCCCAATTACAAATGAGGCACAAATACGTTAAGTAATTTGCCCAAGTTAAACAATGACAGAAACAGATTTGCTTCTGTTTTCCTCACATGTTCTTTAAACTTCTATGCTGTACTAACACTCAAATATTGCTCCTCAGCAACTATTAGAAACCAAGCCACAAAACCACCACAACAAAACATGAATATTTGAATCACAAAGTAAACAAATTTTATCAAACAAATTTATATATATACTTCATTCCCAACAGAATTCATATCTTTTTCAAGCACACTTAACATATTTACCCAGACAAAAACACGTTAAACAGTAAAAGATAACGCCAAAGAAGGATTCAACATAATACAGACATTATTTTACTTCAAACGTAATAAAACCAGAAATTGATAAATTAAAGATACTTTTTAAAAGATAATATACAGATGGAATCTAAAAATCATACTTCTAAATAATTCACACGTTAAAAAAGAAATCTGGATCAGAATGAAACATAAAAAGTACTAGATAGCTAAATTTCTGGGAGTCGCTACACTTGTTTCTTTTAATGCTTTCTATTTAAATGTATGTTAGAAAACAAGAAAGACTGCAAATATGTGAACTAACAATTTTTTCTCAAGAAGCTGGGAACAGAATTTACAATAAACACAGACAAAAGTATAAAAGAGGAAATAAAGATTAAAGCAGAAGGTAATGAAAAAAAAAGTAGATGTGATTCACAAGTTAGTACTATTTCTTAGACAAGACTATAAAATAAGTAAGTTGCTGGTAAGACTGACCAAGAAAATGAAAGGGATGATAAAAAGAAACAGTATCAGGAATAAGGCATACAGTATAATAATAGAGTAGAGATTTTATTTTATTTTATTTATTTTCAGAGTAGAGATTTTTTAAACATGGAAAATACAGTGGGGGTTGCCTGGCTGGCTCAGTCGGTGAAGTACTCAAGTGTTAATTGTGGGGTTGTGAGTTCAAGCCCCACATTGGGTGTGGAAATTACTTAAAAATTAAAGCTTTAACAAAAGAAAGAAAAGAAAATACAGTGAATAACTTCATGTCAATAAATATCAAAACTTGAGCAGGTATAATAAATTATGGGAAATTAGGAATTACCAAAACTAACAAAAAAGAAATAGAAAAGTTTAATAAAATTATAACCACTAAAAAATTGGGGTTAGTATGTCAAAATCTACGTACAAAATCAAAAGGGGGGAAAAAACTTTTCTGTGGCCAGAAAACCTTATCTATATGTTCTTCAAAATTATCAGAAATCATATATCTCTAATATCAACAGTTTCAAAGAATACCAAATGAAGAAAATTTCCCTAACTCATTTTGTGAGGTTGTTATGATACTGATGTCAAAGTTGGGCCAGAACAGTACAAAAAAAAAAAAAAAAGAAAGAAAGAAAAACTAGCAGCCAATCTCACTTATGAACAAGAACATAAATAGCCTAAATAAAATGTTAGCAGACTAAATCAAGGATTATGTGAATGTAATATGTGAATAATCTAAGTAGGGATTTTTTAGGAGTCATGGCAGTTTACATACCAGATGATGATTGAGAAGATGGAGGAGTAAGAAGCACCGAGAATCTCTCTCCCTTCTACACGACAACTGCATTAGCAACATCTGTCTGATGCAACTATTTGGAACTCTGGAGTCTTTTGAAGGCTTGCAACATCTAGAGGAAGACTTGGATGGTAAATTGGCATGAAACTTGGTTGATTTCAGCTCTTCTACAGTAGCAGCCACCAATCTCCCACACCTCAGACACATGGCAGGCAGATGTGTCTGACATCCTAGAGCAACTTGCAGAAGCTTATGGAAACCGGGGTGGGCAAACAGCACCCTGCCCTCCAACTATGAGGAATCTTTGCTCTGATAGCTGATGGCTGCTTCTGATCACAGAATTGAAGAGAGGTGGGTGGCCACTGTTGTAAAACCTCTCTCCCATTGTTATAAGCCCCTGTTCTAGCTGAAGTGAATTCCAGGGGATTTAAAGAGCCAGTATCCTCCCTTCACCCTTAATTATTTTCCTTTTCCATTTTTGAAGCCAGACATTAAAGGTTAGGACATTCAAAAATAACTGCATATATGGGGAAAATAAAAGTGACCATGCATGTCCAGGAAAGGGTTAAGACCTGAGAAGACCTTGGGTTTATATCTCAGGCTCATCCTCAACACAGAGCTAGCTTATAAAAATAAAAATAAATAAATAAATAATAACAAACAAACAAATAACAAAAAAACAGCAGACACTAGAAGATGGGGAGAATCTGATATCCATAATTACCACATCATTAGAATCAAATGTCCAGTTTTCAACAAAAAAGAATAAGACATAAAAGAAACAGAGGAATATGGCCCATTCAAAGGGAAAGGATAAACAGAAATTGTCCCTGAGATCTGATGGCAGATCTACTAAACAAAAACTTTAAAACAACCCTCTTAAAGATGTGCATTGATCTAAAGGGAGATGTGAAGAAAGTCAACAAAATGATGGAGGGACACAGCAGAAATATCAATAAAGAGATAGAAAACCTAAACAAAAACAAAAACAAACTCTAGTTGAAAACACAATAACGGCAATGAAAAATTCAGTGGAGGGATTCAAAGATAGATTTGAGCTGCCAGAAGAATCTGTGAACTTGAAGATAGGACTATGGAAATTATTGAGTCTGAAGAATAGAAAGGAAAAAGATTGATGAAATGGCAACAGAGTGTTAGAGACCTGTGGGATACCATCAAGTAGACCAACACACTCATTGTGTAAATCCCCAGAAGGAGAAGAAAGAGAAAGGGGCAGAGAGAATATTTGAACAAATAAAGGCTGAAAACTTCCCAAATTTGATAAAAGACATGAATGTAAATATCCAAGAAGCTCTATGAATTTGAAGTAAGATGAGCGCAGAGATCCACACTGAGACACACTATAATGAAACTTTCTAAAGATAAGGAATTTTGAAAGTAGCATAAGATACAACAAATCTTTAATAAGATTATCAGCAGATTTCGATTATCTCACCAGAAACTTTGGAGGTCAGAGAAAGTGGAACAATACATCCAAAGTGCTTAAAGAAAAGAAAGGAAACTGTCAGCCCAGAATCTTACACCTGCAAAACTGTCCTTCAACAGTGAGGGAGAAATTAAACAAAAGTTGATGGAATTCATTATCACCAGACCTGCCCTGAAAGAAATGCCCAAGGGAGTTCTAGAGAATGAAATGAAAGAACACTAGACAGTAACTTGAAACCTTATAGAAAAATAAAGAACTCAAAAAAGTTAATACATGGGCAACTAAAAAGCTAGTATTATTTTAAGTATGATTTGTAACTCAAGATTTGGTTCTCTATATGATTTAGGAGATTAATAGATTAAAAAAACAATTATTAGTTGAAATACTAGTACTATTGTAACTTTAGTTTGTAACACCAAATTTTGTTTCCTACATAATTTAAGAGACTAATGCACTTTAAAAAATTATTAGCTTATGTTCTGGGGCACACAAGATATAAAAATATAATTTTTGGAAAATTATCAACTGAAAGGGATGGAGACAGAGCTAATTTTTATATGTTATCAAAGTTAAGCTGCTATAAATTCAAATCCGAGTGTTATAACTTTAGGATACTAAATGTAATCACCATGGTAACCACCAAGAAAATAGCTATAAAATATACACAAAAGGAAATGAGGAAGGAATTTCATTACAAAAAAAAAATCAACTAAATACAAAAGAAGGGAGCAATGCAGAAAATGAGAGGGAAAATAACTATAAGGCATATAAAAAACAAATAGCAAAATAACAGAAATAAATCCCTTATTATCAATATTTACTTTAAATTACAGTTGACCCCTAAACAACAACAGTTTGAACTGCAGAAGTCCATTTACACGTGGTTTTGGGTTGTTTTTTGTTGTTGTTGTTGTTGTTGTTGTTTTCAGTAAATACCAGACAGTACTGTAAATGTATTTTCTCTTTCTTGTAATTGTCTTGACAACATTTTCTCTTTTCTAGCTTACTTTTTGTAAGTGCACAGTACATAATGCATATAACATATAAAATATGTGTTAATAAACTGTTTACGTTATCAGTTAGACTTCAGTCAACAGCAGGCTATTAATAGTTAAGTTTCAGGGGAGTCAACATTGATACACGGATTTTTGACTATGCAAGTGGTTAGTACCCTTAACCTTACATTGTTTAAGGGTCAGCTGTACTGTCTCCAATCAAATCTGAATTAAATTCTCCTATCAAAAGATAGATATTGGCAACATGGATAAAAACACATGACCCAACCATATGCTATCTTCCAGAGACTCACTTTGTAACCAAAGACACAGATACACTGAAAGGGAAAGGATGGAGGAAGATATTCTATGCAAATAGTAACAAAGATGGAGAAAGATATTCTATGCAAATAGTAACAAAAAGAGTAAGGGTGGTTCTACATATTAGACAAAGCAGATTTTAAATAAAAAATGGTTACAAGAGATAAGGGGTATACCTAATAACAAACCATCAAAATATGTGAAACAAAAGCTATCAGAATTGAAGGGAGAAATAGACAGTTCTACAATAATAGTTGGAGACTTCAAGATCTCACTCTCAATAATGGATAGAAAAACCAGACAAAAGATAAGTAAGTAAATAAAAGCTTAATATAATTAACCAACTAGATCTAGCAGACATGTATAGAACACTTTATCAGCAACAACATCTAACTCATTTTTCTCAAGTTCTCATGAGCCATTGTCCAGGATAGACCATATATCAGACCACATATTAAGTCTCAGTAGAGTTTAAACAGTATATATTATACAAAGCATTTTCTCTGACCACAACAGAATGAAATCAGAAATCAATAACAGAAGTAAAACCAGAAAATTCACAAATTTGTGGAAATTAAACATTAGTTTAAAAAACAATGAATCAAAGAAAATATCAGAAGGGAAACCAAAAAATACTTAGAAGTGAATAAAAAAATATCAAATCTTGTAGGACACAGCAAAAGGAGTGCTAAGGGGGAAATTTATAGCTATAGCTACATTTATTTGTTTGTTTGTTTATTAATATAAATAGCTATAAGCCTATAGCTACAGCCCTGCTAAGGTAGAAATTTATAACTTACATTAAAAAGACAAGAAAGATCTCATATCAACAACCTAATGGTACAATGTAAGGAACTCAAAAAAGAAGAACAAACTAAACCCAAACGTGGAAGGGAGGAAGGAAATAATAAAGATTAGAGCAGAGATCAATGAAATATAGGATAGAAAAACAATATGGAAATCAATGAAGCCAAAAGCTGGTTCTTTGAAAAGATCAACTAAATTGATGAACCTTCAGCAAGATGGACTAAGAAAAAAGAGAAAACAAAATTACTAATACAATTACCAAGCCCTACAGAAATAAAAAGGATTGTGAGAGTGCTATGAAAAACTGCATGCCAATAAATTGGGTCACGTACATGAAATGGACAAATTCCTAGAAACACAAATCATGAAGAAAGAAAATCTTAACAGATCTATAAGTACTTAGGAGAATGAATCTCTAATAAAAAACCTGATGGCTTCACTAGTGAATTCCAGCAAACATATAAAGAATTAATACCAATCCTTCTCAAACACTTCCAAAAGAATGAAGAGGAAGGAATACTTTCTAACTCATTCTATACAGCCAGCTTTGCCCTGATAACAAAGCCCCAAAGACACAACAAGAAAATGCAGAACAATACCTACAATGAACACTAATGAAAAATCCTTGACAAAATACTAGCAAACTGAATCAGCAGCCTACTAAAAGGATCATATACCGTGACCAAGTGAGATTGATTTCTGGAAAGCAAAGATGGTTCAACATACCAAAAACCTCAGCCAATGTAATACATTACATTAAGAAAATGAAGGAAGAAAAAAAAAAAAACACATTATTAAACTGATGCAGAAAAAACACCCAAGAAAATTCAATATCTTTTCATAAAAAAAAACATTCAGCAAACTAGGACTAGAAGAAAGAATACCTCAACAACAAACATAATCATTTGCTCTACCACAACCCCTTTTCCCATAAGCCATGGGTACTTTAATGGAGAGATAAGGCACCTGAACATAAAATTTTATGAAGCCTGCAGAAAGCAGGGTGGTCAGCATGCTTCCTTTAGTAACTTTGTGTTCAGCTTGCCTAACTAATTATTTGGTCTATTTCTAATCCACCCCAGACCCAAAGGCTTATAGATTCCCACATCCAAACATAAAAGCATACAAATTTCATGTGAATGCAGGGCGCCTGGGTGGCTCAGTGGGTTAAAGCCTCTGCCTTCAGCTCAGGTCATGATCCCAGGGTTCTGGGATTGAGCCCCGCGTCGGGCTCTCTGATCGGCAGGGAGCCTGCTTCCCTTCCCCTCTCTCTCTGCCTGCCTCTCTGCCTACTTGTGATCTCTGTCTGTCAAATAAATAAATAAAATCTTAAAAAAAAAATTTTTTTTCATGTGAGTGAAAAGCTCACACTGTAAAAAGGAGGGGCTTCTTTGACTTCCTCATACTATACCAGATGTGCAGAATATGCACATGTATGGTACAATTCCTTAATAATGCATTATCATTAAAATTATTTTTGCAGTCTACTCCCTACCCTTAGGCAAATCAAAAACCAAATCATCCACATAGGTGTCCACACCTTTATTTTGGTCTTCTTAAGAATATGGCTATCTTCCCCCCCACCCCAAAAAATAAACCAAAGAATAAAAATGCAGTATACTTTCTACTTCTGAAGTGAGACAGACCAAAGGTCATGCTTAGCTCTACTTTACTGATCTTGAAAAGCTGGCAATGAAGCCCTTCTTTTGGCCCTGGCCAAACTACTATTTAAAAGTCATTGGGAATACATGAATGTACATTTTTACAATTGCATTTTTTTTTTTAAAAACACACAAAAGCACACCCATGCTTAGTTCACGCCTTTTTTTCCTCTTTTAAACTTAAGCTTATGAAAATTAAATCATGTGTTCAGAAAAAATTTTTGTTCTGCATAAATAATAGGGTATTCATCTCCATTACAAGATACTTTGAATATGTCACCAGAAGGTTTCACTTAAAAGCATAGCTCACTGTGGCATTCACTCTTTCAAAAAAGACTTTTATTAAGAAAGCTTATCCTTTCTGTTACACTTCAGTAATTAAGGAAAGTATTCCTAATGAGCACTATTTTGACAATAAAAAATGACATCTGAGCACAAATGTGTTAACTAAGTTACTGATCTTTTGAAACAAACAAATAATATTAAACAAATCTGTGAACAAGTGTTCAGGATAATTAATATTGATTTCTACATATTCAAGGATCTTTGAAGTTGTGAGAGTCACATCCACTCCTAGGTTAGAAAATCCTCTTTAAAGCAAGAAAGCCTTCAAATTCTTATTGCCAAGGGATGTTGAATAGGATTTACAAAGCACTTCAATAACACTGTTTGTAATTGTATTAAACTTCAGACTTCTACCATAATTACAAAATAATATCTTTCAGAAATCATACCCTCTTTTAAAAGACAAAGAGGAATTTTCATGAGTAGGTTTTAACATCTGAAAACATTAATTTTCTTTAGTACTTCTCTATTGTTGACTTAAGGTAAACTTCTCCCTGTTCTCTCCCATTATAATCTACCATCTTTATTGAGTGCTACTATTCCTGAAAAATATATTCCAAAAACTTGCTAAGCCTGTGACCACGAGGAAAACTGCCTACATGCAGTTCACAAAGGTTACAGTCATCCAGTCCCTTCAAAGGAAATCAGCAAATCCCAGTATCAAATTTCTTGTTTGTTATTGTTTATGGTCAGTTTGCTTTTTTATCCTGTTTTGATAAAAATGCTAAAAACTCTCCTGTAGAATTTAGGGATCTGGGAAAACAAGTGCCAAACTTCATTTCCAGCTCAACTCTCCAGCTTTGACATTGAGACATATCAAAACTGAGCCTTCCCATCCCAATATACTCACTCCCCATACATTCATTTAGTATCCCTCTACCCTCTGGTCTCTACCTAGGAAAAAACAGGAATTACTAAAAGAGCTAGACAGGGTATTCTTTAAGGCAGTTAATATCAATTGTAGTATTACCCAAGACAAAGAAAGTCCAAGTTTAAGAATACCAAACACTATCCCTTTTCAAGAAGTAATGTTAAACTTTTGTTAATGATAGGAGCCACATAAATCTCTCAAGAAACCCAAAGTTTCTCCTAAGAAAGACATCAAACCCGAGATGCTAGTAATAATATTTCATTCCAAATACTTTAGGATCCTAGCTACCCCTGAGGAGATGATCCTAACTCCACCCTCACAAACACATACGAAGACACTATTTCCACTCTTAACCTCCACCAGATTTTAACTTGATCCTCATCTTTGTAAAGCTACAGGACCCTAGAGGAGAAAAAAATTAATTGGTTTTTCAGAGTATGTTTGGAATTGTACAAAGAAATTAGAAAGAATTAGAAATTAGAACTACCTGGGATTTTATCATATCTGTGGAGAAACATAAATCCTGGGAATATGGAGAAGTAAAGACACAGGGAATAAGGATAAGGATCAAGAGAGAATATAAGTTAAGGAGGAGGGAGCAGTCCTGTGGTCCCTCTGGGAGGCTGAGGTAGTGAGATTCATCCCTTGTAAAGGGATGCAAGGAGCAAAGTGGTTCCCTTAGGAGCACAGTGCCCCCTACATACTCACCCTTTCACTTACTTGGAACTGACCTATGCTTTGCAGAAAGAAGCTTTTTACATTTTCAGTGGTGTCATATATACAATGAGTTCCACTGTTGTTCACATAAGGCTTTGACATGATAGCCTCCTTGTCTGTGGTCCATTGGGAAGCAAGGAGTATTTCTCAATAAGAGTATAAACAATTGAGGACAATAGTTTTTGTCATTTTTTTTCTTGCTATATAACAGGACCTAAACATAGAGTCACTCAATAAACAAAATAAACAATAAACATTTGTGAACGTTGAATCACTTTACCTACAGACTACCCTGTAAGAGAATCTCAGCTCTTCAATGGCAGATTCCAGATTAGAAACTCCTAAGGTGCAGGGAGCCTGACTGGCTGAATTGGAAGAGCATGCAACTCTTGATCTTGGGGTTGTGAGTTGGAGCCCCACATAGAGTGTAGAGATTACTAAAATAAATGAATAAACTTAAAAAAAAAAAGAAAAGAAACTCTTAATGTCCAGGCCTGTTATGCTTTTCACACAATATCAGACACTAACAAGTAATTAGGAGTTTAGTGTGTAATTAAGTAATAGTCAACACCTTAAATTTAAATAAACTTGAAATGCTAGGAAAACAAGCAAGGAACCTGGGAACACATTCTGGGAGAGGGATGAAAATAATTACTTTCATTTTTGAAAAGAAGAGTTTAGTTTTTTAAGCTTAATTCATATAAATCCTAATTTAATTATTCTAAACTCAGACTAATTATAGGTAAGATTACTTTTATAAATTTTAAAAATCAAAATATTTTATTTTTAGAAGACTTACATATTTGAGCGAGAGAAAGTAAGTGGGGGGGTGGCACAGATGGAGAGGGAGAGAAAATCTCAAGCATACTCCATGCCAAGCATGGAGCCCAAAGTGGGGCTCAATCTCAAGAACCTCAGTCTCATGATCATGACTTGAGCCAAAGTCGAGAGACGGACGCTTAACCAACTGCACCACCCAACACTCCAAAATAATGTTTTTTAAAAGTAATAAATCCAAAACCTCTTCATGATTAAAAACAAATAAACAAACAAACAAAAAAACTTACACTGAACCGGGAATAGAATGGAAGTTCCTCAACTTGAGAAAGAATATTACTAACTGCACAACTGAAACTAATATAGCACTGTATGTTAACTAATTGGAATTAAAATAAAATAAAGACTTAAAATAAAGTCTTAAAATAAATAAATAAATACTCTGAATAAAAAAAGAAAAAGAGGCAAATCAAGAGACAGGCTCTTAATATAGAGAACAAACTAATGTATATATACCAGAGGGAAGATGAGAGGGGAGATGGGTTAAATAGGTGATGGGGATTAAGGAATGCACTTGTGATGAACACCTTATCATGGTTTTGTATGAAGCATTGAATCACTATATTGTACACCTGAAACTACCATTACACTGTATGTTAACTAATGGGAATTTAAATAAACACCTTTAAAAAAATAATATCTACAAAATACCTAAAGCCAACATCACACTTAATGGTGAGAAACTAGAAACTTTCCCAATAAGATCAGGAACAAGAGTAGGATATTCCCTCTTATCACTGCTTTTCAATATCACACTGGAAGTCCTAGTCAATGCAATAAGACAAGAAAAAGGAAATTAAAGATATACAGACTAGCAAAGAAAACACAAAACTGTCTTTATTCACAGATAACATAATCATCTTTGAAGAAATCCAAAAGAGTTGACAAAAAAAAAAAAAAAACAACTTCTGGAACTAAGAACCAAGTATAGCAAGGTTGCAGGATACAAACTTGCAAGTTAAAATTAAAAAATGAGTCACTTTGCTGTACAATAGCAATGGACAAGTATAATTTTAAATTTAAAACAGAACACCATTTATGTTAGCACTCCAAAAAATGAAATAGTAATCAAACATAATATGTATTATACTATATAAGGAAAACTATAAAACTCAGATGAAAGAAATCAAATAAGTAAATTAATAGAGAGCTATTCCATGTTCATGGACAAGAAGACTCAATATTGTCAAGATGTCAGTTCTTTGCAATTTGTGTAATCCCAATGGAAATCCCAGCAAGGTATTTTGAGGATATCAGCAAATTAATTATAAAGCTTATATGAAAAGGCAGAAGACCAAGAATAGCCAACATAATATTGAAGGAGAAGAACAAAACTAGAAGATTGACACTATTTGACTTCAAGATTTGCTATAAATCTACAATAATCAAGTCAGTGTAGTGTTAGTGAAAGAACAGACAGATCAAATGTGATACAATAGAAAACCCAGGAATAAACCCACATAACTGCAGTCAACTTTCACAAAGAAACAAAGACAGTATAATGAAGAAAAGATAGTCTTTTCAATAAATGGTGCTGGAACTGAACATCCACTTGAAATCAATCAATCAATCTAGACACAGACCTTACACCCTAAAAAAAAAGTAACTCAAAATGGATCACAGACCTAAATTTAAAAGATAAAACTCTAAAACTTCTAGAAGAGAATAGAAGAAAATTTGATTACCTTGCATATGGCAATAATTTTTTGGTACAACACCAAAGGCACAGTCCATAAAAGAAAGGTGAAGGTGAACCTGGATTTCATTAAAATTAAAATGTTCCACTGTAAAAAACACTATCAAGAGAATGAGAAGATGAGCCACAGGATAAAAAGGAAATATTTGCACAGGACATATCTAATCGAGAACCACTAGACAAAATACACAAAGAACTCTTAAAATCAACAGTAAGAAGATAAGCAACCCAATTTTAAAATGAGCAAAAACTTTAATAAAACAGACCTCACCAAAGAAGATACATAGATTGTAAACAGTGAAGGAAAAGATTCTCCATGTTATATATCATCAGGGAAATGCAAATTAAAACAATGAGATACCACTATCTCTTTAGAATGGCCTTTAGAATCTTCTAGTTTTGTTCTTCTCCTTCAATATTATGTTGGCTATTCTTGGTCTTCTGCCTTTTCATATAAGCTTTATAATTAATTTGCTGATATCCTCAAAATACCTTGCTGGGATTTCCATTGGGATTACACAAATTGCAAAGAACTGACATCTTGACAATATTGAGTCTTCTAGCTTTAGAATGGCCAAAATCCATAAAACTGACATCAAGTACTGTCAAGGATATGAAGCAGTAGAAACTCTAATTCGATGCTGGTAGAAATACAAAATGGTACAGCCACTCTGAAAAATAGTTTGGTGGTTTCTTACAAAACTAAACATACTCTTACCACTTGATTCAGCAATCTCACTCCTTGGTATTTACCCTAAGAAACCCAAAATCTATGTCTACACAAAAACGTGCACATGGATGTTTATAGCAGCTTTATTCATAGTTGCCAAAGCATAGAAGCAACTGAGATGTCCTTCAGTAGTTGAATGGATAAACTATAGTATACACAGACAAAGGACTATTATTCAGTACTAAAAAGAAATGAGCTATCAAGCTATAGAAAGACATGGAGGAAACTTAAATGAATATTACTAAGTGAAAGAAGCCAATCATACATACCATAACAATAAAAAACAAGAAAAGCAATCACATCTAACATTTTATAATAACTACGTTCTTATCCTCAAACTCTATGACACTGATGTCATTATCATACTCATTTACAAATGAGAATTTGAGACTTCAAAAGATTAAATTTCCTTGGGAAATACTGTTTCATCAAGGATCAAGTCCGCGCAGTCCCTGTCCAGAACAAGGGTACTCCATATCCAAGCTCTACATTCCTTATCCTCAAGGAACTTACAGGGTCCAGGAGTAGAGACAGAAAAGCAACTGGCTTCAAGAATAGAGGTAAGAGCTGCATACAGATATCATATAGATACATACGGTATCATTCCATTTACTTGGAATCTTAAGTTGTGTCTCCTTTGTTTTGGAGATAATGATAAACTATCAGGCTAGCATCCAAGCAGCTGGGCAGTAACACCAGATGCTGTCACTACACTTAGCAATAGCCACAGTCATGTCCCCTAGCTATGCACTTAATGAAACAAAAAATGCCACAGTCCAGCTACTTGTCTGGAAATATTCCCTCAAATTCACCATGTTCAGAAGCTCCGTGGAGAGAAGCACTCCCTATGGAGGACTTCCTGACTTCTTCTGTCAATTCCCCCTGATTTTGCTCAGTGAGGTCTAGTTTCAGAATAAACCAGACTGGCGGAGAGGAAAGTACTGGTCCTGCTTACAGTTCTCCCTGTTGGGCTCTTACTGAAATATAATCTTAAGTGATGTTCTCCACGTATAGTGACAGGACTTGACAAATTCTAGAAAACTGTGTATTCTATTAAGATGATATTAAGGATGCCTTTCAACATGATCTCTAGTGTCTTACCTGTGAAAGAAAACTGAAAGTGGTTTATGGTCTCAGTGCCAGGAATAGTTTCATTCCCACCAAGACTGACTTTTGCTTACCTTGTGACCCTGACACTCCTATGAAAGATCCCATTTCCCTCTTTGAATTGGCCCTAAGGAAGCTCAGAGTGCATGTGTGGCACAACCATGCAATTTGTGTGCCTACTTTTACTCCCACCTCTTTCTTACAAATTAACTCTTCTTTCCCTTGTACTTCCTTAAATTAATTCATCTCAATGAATTGTCTGTTTCTTGTCACCTAAATTCATTTTTTAATAAGACAAAGTGTAAATATATATTTGAACTAAAGTATTTTATCCTCTTTTTTATTCTTTCAAACATTGCAAACACACCATGATTGGAACTCAAGCAAATCTAAATTACAACCCACTTACAAAAATAAATAAAGATGCCTTCATCTGCACCAGAATTTCACTGACTTCTCACTTGTGATGATTGGTATCTCTGGTAAAAGAAGGGTCAAGGTACATCAGAATTCTCCTCAGCTTTGGCAACTCTCTGGCATGCTAACTGCTACCTGCTTGAACCAAGCTTACATTATTAATGAGTTTTCTGATTGTTGCTTTGAAGCTAACAGACATGGAGTCTTTAAATTAAAATAGAAAACAGTACCTAAAATATAATCTTCCAAGAAAGATATTGGCCCTTCTACATGGCAATAAAACCACCCAAAGAACAAAATGAAATTACCTAGAAAATAAATTTAAAATATCACTTGCTACAGAACAGGAAACATGGGATTCTATCAGAAAGAATCCAAATGTGCCACAGGGTGCATACTTAGTATCTCATTCCGTTAGCCTTCTGTGAATTAAAACACAGGACTATTCTTACAATTGAGAGAATTTCCCTGTGTTCTCAAACTTCTCTCTCTACCACTCTACCCATGGAAGGCTACCAGCATATTCCAGTCAGGAAAAAGCATATATAAAACGTTAGCTCATTGTAATGAAAAATCAAAACCAAGAAAACCCAAATATGTTTGTATCTATCCTAAGAATAAAAGTAAAAGATTTTGTCTTAACTTCGTCTATTTGTTCACTTCTGTTTCTTTTTCCTTTTCAATGATTTCATGAAAAACTCGGGGTTTATTCTCCCTAAGCCTTGAATCATTTTATATTTAGACAAGCTGAGTCTGGCTATCTCAGGAAAAATCAGGCTTCAGACTTTTGCGATATTTCTAACCTCAAAAAATTACCAGTGTTCCTGGAGTCTAAAATGACTATACCCAGAGGAGCTAATTTTCATTTGTACTTTGAACTTATACAAAGACCACAGCTGCCTTTATCTGTCTGGCTTATAGGTTAATTTACCACAGGGTGTTCTGTTTGGTTCTCTCTGGTGTTATTTAGCTGATAAAAACTGGGAAATATTGTGACTATCTGTGTCTTGCCCTTATTATACCGTCCGATTTGGTTCATATCATCTCACCTCACCTTCCCTCTCTCTCTCTTTCTCTGTCTCTCTGAAATTAGGTTTGCTGCTGCCAAGAATAAATTGTTCCTTAGGGAAACCAGTAAAAGTCTTGATTGTGTGTCACCTTGAGCACAAATGTACCAGGTAATTTTTGTTTTACCCTCAGTTTAAAATCACTGCTTCCAACTCTTGCATATCTTTGAAGAGAGGTGGGGAGCATTGGGATCATTATAAAGTCAGTTATTAGTCACACTTCCAACCATAGTGTATCTACTAGCATGGAAAGAGACTATCCTCAATCGGCAAG
Source organism: Mellivora capensis (assembly GCA_004024625.1). Taxonomy (NCBI): domain Eukaryota; kingdom Metazoa; phylum Chordata; class Mammalia; order Carnivora; family Mustelidae; genus Mellivora; species Mellivora capensis. The sequence goes on from PISX010018492.1 coordinate 20,363, forward strand.
AATTAATACTTAATAGAGCCATTAGAAATAAAGTATATATCCCCCACTGACGATAAATAAACAAACCCAAGAGATAAATCTTCATTTCAAAGGGAGAATACGAGGCTTTATTTGCTGGATTAGGGTTAAAATTTTAGCTCTTTCTGGATTTCATCTAATTTCTGGATCCCTCATGAAACCATTCCTTTATTACTTGCAGCTGTAATGCCTCCCTAGGGCTGCTCCCCTAGGTGCGGTTCCTCGAAAAGGGCTCAGGGAAAACATTTCCAGTTAGTATAAGCAGAAGAAAGGACAACCTGATTTTTTTAAGAAAAATAAATCTCAAAATTTCAAAATGGTAAACTATGGTAAATACCATAACACTAGCAAAGTTTACATACACTTCACATTGTCTAAGCCACTCCATCAAGCACTGTTTTCTTCTAATGTTCCAAATTCGGACACATAATGAAGGTGGAATCATCAATGAGGAAATAATTGAAGATCCAAGCATATAATTCAGAAAAGAATTTGAATAAAACTCTATGAGAAACATTTAAACAGGCCAAAGATGCACCAAGGTATTGCCATTGTGTGTAGTTATTAACAAGAATGAGTTATGTCTGTTGGCTAACCTAAAAAAAAAACCAGCTATGAGCTATCAATTAAAAAAAAAAAAGTTACTTAAAAAAAAGTTACTGTACAACAATGCTTACAGTATGACCTCATTTTTGTAAAATGAAATAAATAAGCAAACAAAACTCAACACAATAGAGGACTATAAGTTTCTATAAGCATAGAGGAAAATACTTTAAGTATACATAGTTAATGGTTAACACTCATTACTTCAGTTTATTATCTTAAAATTAAACAGAACAAAAAAAGTGAGAAAAAAAACTACGAAGGAAGATACATTCATCATACATATGAAAGAATTTTCTATTCAATTCAATGAACATTCATTGAGCGCTTGGGAACAGGCATATTGCTTAGATATGGTGCACTAGACTACCAGTAATAGAAAACCCAACTCAAATTGCCTGAAGTAAGAACACGTATTGGCCTGCATAACCAGAAGCCCAGCAGTGATTAAAGGTCTCAGGAGGGACATGATCTGGGACTCCAGCTCCATTTCACTAAGATTCTCTTGGTTTTCCCTTTCTCTGCATATTGATCACCCACCGTCTGATAGGAAGGATAGGACTTATTTCCAAGTATCACATGTCCAGAAGGAGAGAGAATTGCTTCCCGAGGAGATGAAGTAAATGCTCCTGTCAAATCTCTCCTTGTGCCCCACTGGACCAGTTGTGCCACATTCCTGATCTTGAAAAATTCGTTGACAAAGAAGATGGATATTAGATCAATCAGGGATAGTCTTGAGCAAAGCATGAAGACAGTCAATTGAGGAACATGGGCTGAGTAGGGGAGAGGACAGAAGTAGATATCGAAACAGGGTTCCATTAGCAAAGAGAACAAAGAAGTGATGACTATGGTCAAACATGAACAATAGCAGCACTGTCCTTACCTAGTAGAGTTTACACATTGCAAAAGGCAAGCAATAAAGAAGCAATTGTGACTGGGAGAAGCATTATGGAGTATATAGTTCTATGCTTTGGAACAGATAGCAAAGGATTTATCCTTGATAATAAGAAGATAACTCAGGCATTATTCTAATGTGATTGCTCAATAAAAAAATTTTTTATATTAATGGTCAGAATGTATAAAACATGAGACTTCAATATAGATACTCATCATCTGTAACACTGCTAAAGGTTTCTACCCTGCAAACACGGAAATTCTGATAAATTCTATTTCACATTATTCCCATCACAAAAGAAACATATATGTAAGCTGGGCTTTATACATTAGTGAATATGTTCTTATCAGGAAGAGAACATCTGTTTTACTAAGCTTCAGTGAAAATTTAATTTTCCACTTCTAATTTTACATATATGAAGATTGGAAGAATTTTGCACAAATTAATTTGTGGCTCCAAACATTTCAAATATCATTTCTTCCCCACTATATTTCTGGTGCCAAGCACTGAAAGATGGATTCAGAAAGCACTTTCATGTTATTCCTGGAAGCCATTCCTACACTAGATTTGCTAGTAATAACTTCACTGTAAATGCATCCCACTAAACCAGAATTAGTGTGTCCCCGATTCAATTTGGATCCCAAACTACCTACAAAATTCCCCAAGCACAAAGGAAGTATGACAAAGGTAAGTCAAAGTAGAAAGAGACAATGGTCTTGGAGTGAATGAAAAACTATATACATAAATATTACCGTTACTATATTTTATACTTGTACACTGCACAAATACAGATGACTACAGGAACACACTGCTATATTCCCACCCAAAGCCTTGAAAGGGGCTCAGGCAAGTGAGAAGCACTGAAGTTTATTTAGGCTTCATTAGCTTTATGGTAAAGCCAGCTCTGCCTGGGAGAGAAAAGTAGGTTGAGAGAAGACTACGCAAATACAGGAAAGAGAGAGCAAAATGATAATTGAGGGCTTCCTATAAAGGAGAAGCCTGGAGTGTGAAACACAGGAGCAGGAAAGGAGCACAAGTCATTTCAATATAGGCACGTTTGCCTATGTAGAAACAATATAAGTTTGCCTATGTAGAAACAAGAGGTTGAGAGAGGTCTCCTCTTGTTTCCGTAATGTTCCATAGGAAGTAAAAGGCAAGGTTGTCTGCGGAAGGTGAATGGGTAGTTGTATCTAAGGAATAATGGTAAGGCTTATGAATAATCATTTTGGAACCTATAAAAGAGATGACAGGGCAATGGGGGAAATTTGCTAAGTAGTGCTGAGGTCAAAATAAAATTGAAGAACATAATCTTGACATGTCACCAATCTTTAGGGTTGTGTGATAGTCTCTAGTAGTATACAGCAGCTCAGCTGAGAAATCAAATGTAATGGAATTTTGTTGCTTTTTGACCACCCAATATTCATAGACCATCATTTTATTCATTGTACCCCAATTTCTCTCTACAGAACCATTTAATTCTTCCCCCACTTTTAGCCCACATACTCTGGGCCCCAGTGTGGAGCATGTTCCCTAGACACAAACCAGATTGTTTTCTGTCACTTACAATGGAAAAAGCCCTCACTGAATTCCAGAAAGAAAGAAGGAAAGAGACAGAGAGGAAGGGAGGGACGAAGAAAGGAAGAAAGAGAGGGAAAGAGGGAGAGAAGGAGGGAGGGAGGAATGAAGGAAGAAAAGAAAGAAACCGGAAGTGGCATAGTGCAGGTAAAGGATCAACAAGATAGAAAAGGAGAAGATAGAAGAGAAAGTAACTAAGGAGTATCTCGTCTTCTATTTGAACCTGGGGACTGAGAACATGTGCCTCTTGCAACTTCCCCAATAAAAGACTTGACAGGAAAAGAAGAGTTCGGAACTCTTCTAGAGTGGCTTTCTAGAACAGCCTACAAGGAAAAGATTCACTTAGGCTGAAACTGGCCCATCTGAAAGGAGAAAAGAATGAAAACTGTGGATATGCAAATGAAGACCACTTTTGTTTGTGGTCTACAATCCAAGATGGCTAAAAGTCCAATGAAATGAAACCAGGAGTTGGAAAAAATGGAATGTTTTCTTGTCAGCTAAGGTTCATGTCAGGAAAGGCAGAGGGGAGTTGTTCTAGGAGACCAAAATTGGGATATTTTCCCACTCAAATATTTGCTGTTATGCACTGTAGACTGACAAAGAGAACTAACCTAATTGCAAAGACGTTGGGATGGAGCCTGCGAGCAAAAAGCAAATTACTGGACTCTTACCACAGCTATGGTTTAATTTTATCCCTAGGCAGAGAGCAAAATGGAAGCCATTCAGCTGAGTCAAGTGCATAAGCCAGTGTCTGAGACTAAGGCAAGGCCAGTAGCTACAAGACTGAAATTCCCATGCCCACTTCCACAATTCACAAACTATTCTGATATGACATCCGACTTTGGATTCCTAGCTCATGGAACTCAGGGAATAAAAAGGGGAGTGGGAGGTGGAAACCTTCATAAGTTGTTAAGGAAGTTGCTTTGCTTCAGTTCTAAATCAACTCCCAGGACCCCAAAACTTTACTAACCTGAAGGAGACTGCTCTCAGATGATACTATTAGATGGCTCATCCTCCCCATACCCATTTGAGATGTAGCTATGGAAAGCAATGGACAAAAGAGAACTTCCTAAAGGGCAGAAAAGAGATCAGTCACACGGTTTATTAAACCTTATGACTCAGTAGATCTTGGTAGGGCTTTGTACTTTCACCAGCTAGATGGGCTTATTGCACACACAAACACACACACACACACACACACACTTGAAATATACTATTTTAGGGATAAAAGAATCTGAGATATAGGCAACTTTGGGCACTGACCTATATCAATGATTTTCACTCATTCTGCCTCCCCATAAATTTCACAACCTGGGGTACACAGATCATCAATGGTATAAGGAAACCAAGCACTATCCTAGAAAATCTGAAAATCTGTCTTCTAAAATTATCAAAAAGGGGTCTCTGGGTGGCTCAGTCTATTAAACATCTGCCTTTGGTTCAGGTCATGATCCCAGGGTCCTGGAATTGAGCCCCATGTGGGACTCTGCTCAGTTGGAAGCCTGCTTCTCCCTCTCTCTCTGCCCCTCCCCCTTGTCTCTGTTCTCTCTCTCTTAATAATTAAAATCTTAACAAAAATTAAAAAATAAAAATAGAAGTATCGAAAAGGGGGGCGCCTGGGTGGCTCAGTGGGTTAAAGCCTCTGCTTTAGGCTCAGGTCATGATCCCAGGGTCCTGGTATCGAGCCCCATATCGGGCTCTCTGCTCCACGGAGAGCCTGCTTCCTCCTCTCTCTCCCTGCCTCTCTTGCCTACTTGTAATCTCTGTCTGTCAAATAAATAAATAAAATCTTTAAAAAAAAAAAAAAAAGAAGTATCAAAAAGGAAGCTGGGCCTGCATATGGGGTAGTTCTACCGGGCCACTCTTACATAGAGAATCCCATCATCTCAAGTGGTTTCCTCTCTTTGGGAGACTGGCCAGGAACAGGGGTCACTGCTCGCTCTACCATGGCAGAAAACACTGTTTTCACTAAAAATCATTTCTTCTTCATCTGGATGAACATTGAAGGAAGGTGTACACATGTGGCTGAATTCTATCCAATGGAATGTGGGGGAGAAGTGATGAACACCACTTCCAGGCTTAGGCCATAAAAATCTGCCAGGTTTCCAAGCATGGTACTTCATTAATACAGTCTGCTGGATGTTAGCACAATGACATTCACATGCTGAAGATGGTAGAGATTCTATCACCCCGGATTCCTGAGCGATTACTTAGAGCCAATCAGGAACATCTGAATTGGGCTATTATATGAAAAACATCAACTATTCTTGGGTTAAGCCACTAATTTGAGGGAATTGTTGTCATAAAAACTAGCACTAATTTAACGAATATACAGATTGATGTTTGTGTCACATTCATGAGGCCAGAGTAATACATCCAGAATTCTGATTGGACCAGGGGAGATGATTAACCAGGGTCACCTGAGGAAGCATAGCTAGAGAATTCTAGTTGTAATAAGAAGGAAGCAAAACTAACTAACTGCTAGAAAAGTATCCCCAAAAGTCAGGATCAAGGGAGGAAAGCATTCATTAGAGAGAAAATAACAGGCAGCAAGCCAGGAGTGAGTTGCTCACTCAGCAAGCCCATGAGTGAGTTGGGTTGCTAAGCATGAAGACGATCAGAGCATATGGTATAGTTGAAGGCAGAGATGTGAGGGCAGCAAAGGTCTGTTTGCACAGGTGCCCTTAGCGGGAGGCCTAAAAATGTGAAGGAACTGTGCAAATCCAGACACTTTCAGCCCCATCTCTCACAGCCAGTTTTGCATCCCATTAGCTTGCTGAAGCCTCAACCCACTGGCTTCATTCCTCCAAACCCCATTTCTCAAAGGTTGGTTCACTTCTCAAGCTCTTTTATTTATTTATTTTTTTAAAGATTTTCTTTATTTATTTGAGAGGGAGACAGAGAGAGAAAGAGAGAGAAAGCAAGAGTGGGGGCAGGGGCAGACAGAGGAGAAGTAGGTTCTCCATTGAGCAGGGAGTCCAATGCAGGGCTCAATCTCAGGACCCCATGATCATGACCTGAGCCAAAGGTAGATGTTTAACTGATTAAGCCACCTAGGCAGCCCTCAACTTCTTTTATTTAACTTAGGTCTGTACCTGCCACACACTGATAACGTTTTCATGTTCCATTTCCAAGTCCTCAGCCTATCTATGCTTCATAGTTGAACTTTTCTGTAAGCCAATAATTGTTGAGAAGGTTATTGTGGGTAATTGACCCCTATCCAGAAGAGAAAGAACCTGATGCTTTTCACTTTCGTGTTATTCCTAACACTCTCATTCCAAAATACCACTGTTTGTTAGCCCCTTCTGGGATTAAACTAAAAGCACCTAGAGGAGCATCCACGGCACAGAAAGGGGCAAATACCCACGAAGTCCCCTGCTTTGGGGGACATCAGGACTTCATGACAAGTGCCACAAGCCTCTAGACATTCCATGATCTCTTCACCAAGCTAAAATTCCTGAGGAAGGAGGCACCCAGCTTTTTGTTAAAGGTCTCAATAGAGACTCTGGCAGCCTCAGTCCCTCTCCACTACCAAAATCTCGCCTATCTCTACTGGTCCCCATGTCTGAACCCCTTCCCAAGAAGAACCCCCCCCCCAAAAAAAAACTACCATCATTTGGATTATTCCAAGATCTCAAAGGTCTTTTGTTTGCCCCGGCCTCTAGGAACTGTATGCCTGTCTTACAGGATTTCTGCCCTATCTTTGTAAGTTCTCTAAGGACAAGAACTGAAAAATGCTTAATAAGAATCTTTGGTTCATTTTCTATGCTTCTTCTTTGCAAGTGAGTAACACATGACTTTAGATCACAATGAGAATATTCACGTTTATTTTGCGGGGTCCACCTAAGCAAATTATCGGCACTGAGTAGTGCTTAGCGATGCTGAACCTTGGATACTCCAAGATGAATATGTGATGAATAATGTAGACAGATCACCAAAGCTTATGGCCAGAAGATCATAGAAGAGTTGAGGACAAACTGAGGGCAGGCCCAGAGGCAACAGGAGGAATCATAAAGTCCAAGGTAGGTCAAATAGGACAATCACATTCTAAAGGAAACTCCATTATGAATGAGGGAGAAATAAGGTGAAGGAAACAAGAAAGTCCAGGTAAGAGGATGGACAGATGGCACGGCAAGATGATAAAACCTGAATATCAGTGTCCATACAGATGAGGGTTTGAATTTTTGCATCTCTACTTTCTGTGTCCTATGGCCTCTTAAAATTCAATTAACCACTTAGAGCCTTAAAGGACTTGTAAACTACAATGATAATATCTACATCCTAGAGTCACTCTAAGAATTAGAGACTATATATTTATACAGATATATTACGTGCATCATATAGCAGGCATCAATAAATGGGGGCTGTATGAATGAGATTATTGGTTATGAGCTTTCTGTGGGCATTGGGAGCAGTAACAGTCTCAGCCAGAAGCTGATGACTGAAGTTGGTTTTGTTTGTTTGTTTGTTTTTAATTTTAAGTAGGTTCCAAGCCCAACATGGGCCCTGAGATTGAGTCGCTTGCTCTATGGACTGAGCCAGTCAGGCGACCCAAATCATTATTTGTAACACTTAACTTGCTTCAGTCAACAATGAATCTTTGTTTAGTATTTAAACATTTTAATATTTATTCATTGAACAGAATAAGTAAACCCCTTTTCTATGTAAAAGTCCAAGCTAACTGCCAAAAACACAGTACGACCCCATGCATGCACCATAATATTACCTGTTTTTATGTGACCATCCAACTTGGCTTTCAATTGCCAGCATTTTTAAAGATTTGTTACTAAATATAAGTCTTCTTCATTTCTATACAATCTTACCCTGATTTGGCTGCCTTTTTTTCCTCCTAAATTCTTTTTTATATTGAACCAACCCTTTGTTCTGGCACCATGTTAATATACCTTTTGGGCTATTTATACATGTCACATTTTGGGCTGACTTTTTATTCCAACTTTCTTCCTGGCAAAGACAATGATCACAGTGCGCATACTTAATAAATGTTACATAATAATAACCATTAAATGTTCCTTTAAAATCTTAAGCAGCTTTTTATCTTTAGCTTCTACTTTGAGATAATTATATACTTCCCCAAAACTATTTATAGTTCCCATCAGGAAGAACAGCTGAAAAAAAAAAATGTGTTTCCAGTCCTGCCAAAACTATGGTAAAAGTGATTTAAACTCTGAATTTCTGTTGCAAGTGTTCAAATGGCATTCAACATATGGATGTCTGATTCCAACAATAGAAAACTTTTCCTAATTAAACTCTTCCTGATGGAGGTGGTTATTGGACACATCTTGTCCATACACCATCATCATTCATTCACCAACAAACATATGCAAAACAGTTACAGAAAAACATCTTGTCCTTGCTGTTCTCAATCCATCTGGATCTGGGCTCCTCTGCCGCACAGTGAGTCATGACCTCCTCCTTCCCTTTGAAGCCTGAGCACCAGCATATTTAGTCAAGACCACAAGATGTAGTCACAGATAACCTTACAAATTAGAGGAACAGAGGACCTCCTCCACGACATGATTTGTACAACCCAGGATCAAAAAAGTATATACATATGTTTACTACTCTTGGGGTTGCCAGATTTAGCAAATAATAATTTAGAACCCTTATCCATTCTACAACCATCCCCCAAACCAGCCTAGCCACAATGTCTGAAAACCCCCAAATGAGAACCCTCAGTCAGGGAAGCAGGTCTATCTAGTGGGCTGGTCACTGGGTTTGGAGACTGAAGACAAGAGCACTGGTCTCAGGTCTTGTCATTTAGAAGCTGTTTGGTTTAAATAAATCCGTTATGATTTTTACCGCCAAGATCCTATTCTCAAAAGGTCCATTTCCTGACTTTTGGGAACCACTATGTTTTGTGAGTCCCCAGGCTAGGTGCTGGGGAAACAACAGATGAGCACAGTGCTCTGCCCTCAGAGAGCTTTGTGTCCAGTGGGAAAGAAACCTATGAACTCAACAGGGAAACGTGGGGCTGGAAATCAAGACCTAGCGGATGTCTTCTTTTGTTTTTGTCTTTTGGCTTTCATTGCTTCTAGGCCAGATTACGTTTCCCTTCAGTGTGCATAGGGTACATCTAGTTTTACTACGTATTTGTTTTCATGAGAAGCCTTTTGCCCTCGAGAGGTCAAATAGAACCCACTGCTTAGCAACAGTTGCCTCCACACGGATGAGCATGACACCATGACGTCCTGGCATCTGAAGTCAATCATCGTTTCTGAGACTACAGATAGCTCTGGGGAGTCACACAGGAAAATGTCATCTTTCTTCCTGTCAGAAAGAAGTGTCTTCTGTGCCCTTTGCAGTTACCCCGCTCATCAGATGAGGGTCCTGGAAGAGGAGGTGAGAGCAAAAGGAAATTCTCTGGCTACTGATGGTTTCCCAAGGGGTCTCCAGCATCTTTGAAGGAAAAGTTCTTCCAGCATAGGCCCGGAGGGACAGAAAGGACAGCAATGCTTACCAGAGCAAATGTGGGGTATGCAGACCCAGCTTAGGTCCCCTCCGAAGTTTAAGTCCACACTGAGAACAAACTTCTGGTCCATATACCAGGAAGCAGCAATTCCTGGCCTCATCACATTGACCTACCTGGGTTCCTTTGTCCATGAGTTCAAGTTCAGTTTTTTTTTAGTGGTAAAGCTTGGGTGATAAACTAAAAAAATAATAATAATTATAAAAAAAATTTTTAAATTTCTTTAAAATGTAAGCATTCTATTATTCTCCTTTCTACTAATAAACATGCACCTATGCAATTAAGGTACTGTCCAGGACCACAAACTGGCCTCTGCTTACTCAATCACTGGTTTTTCCAAACCTTGCAACTTCATTGTCCAGCCCTTCTCTCTGTGACAGTGAAATCTCACTGACTGGAAATGGAAGGAGCTCTGAAGTTGGAAGCCGTCAGCTTGGTTTGAATCCCAGCTCTGCTTCCTTATTGCTGCAGGAATTTGGGCAAGTCGTCGAGTTGCTTCAAACTGTTTCTTCATCTGTTTATTGGGATATAATGTATTTGACAACCTCTAATAGATGTACTGTCACAGCTGGTAAGATAAATTACACTATTTAAAACATACTTTCATAAATACATAATAACAAAGTACAGTGATGGGTTTGGGTAGTTTCTCAATGTAAGAATTCAGTTGATTAAGCAGTTCTAATTACTATACCAATCATGAGTTAATGGGCATCTTAAAACACTGCCATCTTCTGTCAGGCTTTGAGAGACACAGCAGGAGTGTCAAAGTGGGAACAAGGACCCTGGAGCTCTTGACTTTATCACCTCCACCTGCTTACCCCCAGTCTTAGCTACTATACCTAAATGCTGATACGTTAGACAAATCAGTACATCATTGAACCCTAGTGGTGCACCAAGGTGATAACCTTTCCAAAGGGATTCTGGGATCTATGCAATTTAAGGGACATACTGGGTATCAAAGTGTCTCCAAAATTTCTGCCATAGTCAGCAAATTCCATGAAGGTTCTGTGCAATGGGAGATGGTGTGTCCAAGGCTGCCAAGGGCCCAGTCAACTTACCTGTCTCTTTTCTGGTGTAGCCAAATACAGTTAATGACTTAATACCAGGAACAAATCAATCTAGGTTTTATGTTAATATTCACAACTTTCTGTGTAGGTTTTGCTGCTAAATTATTCATTACCTAGGGCATGCAGAGTAATAATTATCCAGTATGATGCTCAGTAAGCTCTTCTCACTAAGGACTCAGTTCTCTCATCAGAGAATAATAGAAGTAAAGTGGCGTAGAAAAATGAACTTTGGCATTTGGCCAAAGCTGTGAATCCAAGCTATGCCTGAAAAAGTTACTTCATCCCTGGCAACAATTTCCTCAGTTGGAAAAAGGAGAAAATACTGTGAATTAAAATAAAGTATATTTTGATTTAAGTGGCCAAAAATGGCACCCATCATTACTATTAGCACACTTCTATGCTAAGAGTTAGTACTGTTATAATTGTTTTCAAATTCATGGGGCACCTCGGTGGCTCAGTGGGTTAAAAAGCCTCTGCCTTCAGCTCAGGTCATGATCCCAGGGTCTTGGGATCAAGCCCCGCATCCGGCTCTCTGCTCCGAGGGGAGCCTGCTTCCTCCTTTCTCTCTGCCTGCCTCTCTGCCTACTTGTGACCTCTGTCTGTCAAATAAATAAATAAAATCTTTTTAAAAAAAATTTAAATTCTTTAAAAAGACGTCATCCTTCACAGTATCACAAACAATGAAAGTTCACATAGAAAGGAAATTGGTTTACATAATCTGATCAATTGACTATTTTCCCTTTGGGGAAGTTTCAAAAGAGATACAGTGAAAATCAGAGATAAATACTGTGCCCTGGAATTATGTGGATTTGAATCTAGTACAATCAGAATGTGCACTCCACCCTCTGCCACAAGCTTATCCCAATTGTTTTACTAACCTCAACACAGACTGAATTTTTTGGACTAGCAGTACAACATCATAGGAGGATTTTATTATATTTTAAATATGGATTTCACCATTATAATGGTCTTGTGCTGTGTCAGTTTGGCTAGGCTACAGTCTCCAGTTCACCCATCAAACACTAATCTAAGTGTTGCTGTGAAGGTATTTTGTAGATGTGATTAAAGTCCATCATTAATCCACATTAACTAAGAGAGATTATCCTAGATTATCTGAGTAGGCCTGATTCAATCAGCTGAAAGACCTTCAAAGCAGAACTCAGGTTTCTCCCAGGGAGAAAATTCCATCTTGGGCAACAGCTTCAGCTAGTACCTGTGAATTCCAGCTTGCCCTACCTGAACGCCTGCCTTTGGGATTTCAGATTTATCAAGCCAGTCCCACAATCAGTAAGCCAATTCTTGCAATAAATCTCCTAAAAAATATCTTCTATCAGTTTGCCTTCTTTGGTTAAATGTTAACTGATATAGCCATAATTTTTTTCTTTTTGCATTAAATCTAATTGGCTGCATCTTGATATCTCAATTGTTCCTAAAGTTTCTTTATTATGTATACGTTAAGTAGGGTTCATGGTAGATAAGAATTTTTTTTTTCTATTTTCATGGTAGATATGAAATGTTTTTAATTCACATGTTCCTCTACTTCACTATATCTTTCTTTCCATTTCAGGGGAAAAAAACTATCAAATGTAGATTCAATGGCAATCTTCTTTTGTATCTTAAAAAGAAATATGTTTATTGCATAGGCGTGAAAAAGAAGAGAAAATAACAACGCTCATATCTAATTTGCAAGAAGCATCGGGCTGTCTGCTCAGCAGGGAGCCTGCTTCCTCCTCTCTGCCTGCTTCTCTGCCTACTTGTGAACTCTGTCTGTCAAATAAATAAATAAAACCTTTAAAAAATTTTTTAAAAGCTGAAACTCATATACAAATAACTGACATTTCCTATAGATTTAAAAGTGAATTTTAGAAAGAACTTGGGTTTTACACATGGAAGTGCGATCTGAAATCATTTTATCAAAATAGGAGCAGACATTGTCATAGCTTTGCCAAGTGACAAACCAATTTTAAATAATTCAGGAGTAAAATTTCCATAATTCTAGGAGAATTTCCATAATTCTCCTAGAGAGAATTCCTTAAAACCATTTCTTAATACTAGTGGTCTTTTGCCAAGTTTCATCTCATCTTTAACTTCTCTGAGAACTTCTAAAACTAGAATATAATTATATACACACAGGCTTTGAGAGCTAATTTGAAAATAAAAACCCAAAGGAAGCAGGATTTGAAACTCAACTCAAATTTTAATTTAACAGAAAGTATTACTCATGACAAATCTTTCTAAGATAAGATGAAGTAGTCCTTTTAAAAAAACTCTACTTTTAGAAATGTTAAATATTTATTCATTTTCTTATTGGGAGCTCTTTTCCTGGTTGTAATAACAATATCCACAAATAACCAGACTTTTCTATTCTTGAATTACAACTCAAAATTCAAAGTGGTTTTCTTTTTCCGTATAGGTCAGGTACTACTATAAAATAAATTAATTTTAACTACAAAGGGCTAGTACCATTATATAGTTAAGAAATGTATTACCAATTACCTGTAATAACAAACATGTGCTTTGATACTTTTATTATTTGAAAACTGAGTCTTCAATGAAGGCAGTTTAGCAGGGCTATGGTTGTGAAAATAAATTTGAATTAAGCAGTCCTTTAAAATTAAAAACAATCGTAGAATAAAATGTCAAGCAAGTAAAAATTTTTCTGTGATATATACATAAATATTTTCATGTAAAGAAAAGCAAAGATTAAGAACAAATTAAATATCTTTGTCAGCAACTGAAATTATACAATGAGTAAAAAGATTATTTTATTTTCTTCATGCTTCCATTGAACACAACTGGCATAAGAAGAGCAATGGGAAATTCAATGAATTTTACATTCCCCTCATACTCTTCTGGAAATTATATACAGTAAAGACATCTCTCTAGAAGAAAATAAAACATTAGCAGAACTAGACTCTTGAAAGTCATGACTTTCAAATACTAAATGGCTCCCTTTGCTCTAGTGTGAGACAACATGGCCTATCAGAATTTTGCCAGCTGAGAGAAGATACAACTAATACCAGCAAGACCCAGCACTAACACATGTGGCAGTAAATTAGGCACAACGATGTGTAGATTTTCTTCTCAATGTGGATGACCCATGCACTAGGAGATAATGGCTTCCAATACTAACATTTTTGTGTAAAACAGACAATCTTAAAATGGGTATATTTTCAACAGGAGTGTTCCTTGAAGCATCCCAGGGCCCAGGGACCTGCATGGAAATCAGAGTGCTCAAAGACATAGTGTGAATTCTTGGGCCCAACCCCAGCTCCTCTGGGGAAGCCGGACCTCTGTACTATTAACAAGCTCCCCTAGGAATACTTGGACACAAATTCCTATTAAAGTTTGAATATCACTACTCCAGGCTATTGGGGATTTCTTTTGACTCTTTCCCTTGATCGCAGATATTTCACGATCTCTCTCATGCCTCTTACTTATTCACCAGAAGGAAAAGGAAAACAGAAATATTTCTGATTATATCTGTCAGTGGCAATAATTAATAGAGGTCTTTTTCCCCCTCAAGAAAACACAGGGGAATAGGCATAATAGGATTCTGCACCTAAATTTTGCAAAGGTACATCAGAGTATATATTTTTTAAAGCTTCCAAAATGTATACATAACACATTCAAAATGGTTTGTAAACCACCCCCTATCAAGAGTCTTCGGTGCAAAGAGATCCACTGCTGGGTGGTGGTGCTGAGTTCCCACTAAGCCCTCCCCCCCCACACCCCAGCACAGTCTTCTCTCACAAACAGGGAGCATCTCAGCAGGCATCCCAAGCTCTCACTCTAGCCCAACAATGCACTGCCTACCAGGGAGCACGGAAGTACCCAAGAACTGCTCATAAAAAAGGACAAAGGAAACAAAGGTCAGTGTCAACTCCTATCACTAAAGGAGTCTCAAGACCCACTGCCAGCCAATATGGGAGATGAATATGGATCATGCTGACTTTCCTCAAACGAAGTCTCATTTCAAAGACACTTCTTATTATCCGCTTGCAATCCAGTTTATATTGAAAGTGGAAAGCATGATACACTTCGCAGGTGCGCCCATATCTACTACTACAGTGTTTATATTCTGTAAGATCCCTAATGAACCAAAACAATTTTAACCTATCAATAATACAAATTAGAAACCAAAGAGGTAGGTGACTATCAGCAAAGGCTGATCCCAAGACAACATGCTGAGTAAGTCCTTTGAGTCCCAAAAGAGTTCTTTAACAGGAAAATGAGTTCTAATACCATCACAACTGCCTTGAGAGCAGGCTTCCCCAGGTTAGGATGTCATCAATCTTCCAAAATCCTAATTCCTGATACTGTGCTATGTATGGGCTCTTCCGACATTCAGTAGACATTCCATTTGGAGAAACAGCTAGTAAGTAAACTGCAAAGAAATAATACTGGAGACCAAAGATTGATGCTGACGTCAGCCGAGCTCTTCACAAATCTCTACTCTCACATGGAGGAAAGCACATTAGAGTTGGGCAAGATTCATCTAATCCAACTCTGTGGTTGTAAAACTGAAGAGAGGCTCATTTTTCCCACTGGCTCACAAAGTACTAAAATGTTGAAAAGATGCTATAAAAAATCCCAAAAGTGTTCATGTTAGCTCAGCCACTTGGCCACCATGATGTGGCAAAAAGGCTACACTTTCAACCCTTATGACTTTAGTCTGCAGCCCCATCACCATCAGCTGCTTTATAAAGTGTGTCAGTGGCCACAGAGCAAGGGGACAAAAGACTCTGGATGTACCTGGGGCGGGGGTGGGAGGTGGTAGGTGGTCAGCAAAAGAAAAATAATTTGAGACCCCAGACCTGCCCTATTAAAACTTGCTCTATGTATGGACCAGGACTTATCCGTTATGGCAAGCCCTCAGGCAACAGAGCTATTTTGTCCAGAACATTTAGAAATAGCTGGACAACTGGAAACCTTGGACCCTGCAAGGCCGAGACCTACATAGAGCTGTATTGAACTTCTCTGTAATTGTCAGTCACTTATTTTGCAAACAAACAAACAAACAAAAAAATCACCGTATTCCTTTATAGCCTTATTTGTCTAAGATTTTTAAGTTCCACTGTAAAAGGATTGTGAGTGATTTTTTTCTATTTTCCACACTTCTGTAATGTTTTCACATTTTTTTAGTAAAAAAAATGGAGCTACTTTTAAAAGGAAGATTTTAGTGCTAATAAAAAATGCTACACAGAGTTCCTTCTTAACTATGAAATACTTAAATCTTAATGATATGTCCACGTGGCAGAGAAGAACAGCGGTCTCAGGACGCTGACAGACTTTTTTGGATTTCAGCTCTACCATTAACCTTGGGCGGGATTTTCATCTCTCTGAGACTGACTTTCTTTGTTAAAAAAAAAAAAAAAAAAAAACCTACCTCACAAGATGCTGTAAGGATAAAGATGCACAGTGCCTGGAAGATGGTAGGGGTCTAATGGTAGGTCCTTCTCCCCACTGCATTCCGTGAGAATCATGGAGTAAAAGGAAATACCACAGCCCACGCCAGCTACCCCCTCACTGCATCCCATTTAAATTCGCAAGGAAACTCTGTCTCCTTGAACTGGCTCTGAAGCATCACTATTGTGCTTAGAAAAAGTCTACATTTTTATGTTCTCTCCTTTAAAACTGGACATGCAGATAAAACATTTCTTAAAAACCTACTTCCTAGAAATGATAATGCAGTGTCCCCTAAAGCACAACATGTCAGGTGTAAAAACAATTCTGAAAAACATGACTGAATTAGTTTGTACATTATTTCTTAAAGTGCACCAAAGTAAATATGAATGACCTTTAAAATGTCACTAACCCCCTTGGGTTATTTTTTTTTAAATAAAAGTGAATATTTATCTACTGAGATGTGTGTGGTTTTGGCTCCCATGTGATGGCAAAAAGCAGCAATGTCTTCCAGGAAAAAAAAAAAGATAAACCCAATTAAGCACACCTTAGCAGCAAAGAAAACACCTACAATTCAATGTAACTGCAGGCTCAATAAAGCACAATCTTGATTCCTGCTTCAAAAACAAAATCAATCAAAGAAACAAAACACCATCTCCCCACCCTAAATCAAGGATTTCTCTTGAACCCTGGAGGTAACATTTGTGATCATTTCCCTATTGTGTATCCTTGGTAACAGAATTACAACTAATCACCATTCTTCCTTTACACTGCGCGCGCACACACGCACACACACACAAACCCTATAAAAATCGGTAAGGTATACTTGCAGAACCCATGGGATAAAAAGTTCAAAGTCAGATAAAGAGCAACCAACACCCCAAATGTCAGGCAGTGCCAATATTCACACCACTGTCCGGTGTTCCCCACACACATAGACAGCACTGGGACGTATCCGCCGCCTCGTGTGACCAGGAAGACGCGGCAAAAACTTGAAGGACTTGGGCATCATGTCCAGGCAGGCGTCGTGGAATTTCTTAATCCTCCAGTAGTAAATCAGCGGGTTCAATGCAGACTTGAGGTAGCAAAGCCAGAGTAGCCAGGTGCTAATCTCAAAAAAGTTGTGCTTATAGTAAAAGTGCTTACTGAACGTTGCCACAAGGCTGTAAGTGGTGAACGGGGCCCAGCAGACGATGAAGACAGCAAAGAGAATCAAGATGGTGGTGAAGGCACGCGTTTTAAAGCCCATGTCAATGCTCATCTGGAAGGGTCTCTGTAGACTCATGAGACCCAATTTGCTGGCCTGGCTGAGGCATATACCCTCCGGGTAGCTGTGGATCCTCAAGGCATTGTGCCGAAGGGTGTTGAGGATGCCCATAAACGAATACAGGATCACCAGGAAGGGAATGAAGAAAGAAACCAGAGAAATCAAAATCACATAAGCTTGGTAACCCGGATCAGTTGTATATCCAAACACACACTGCGGGGCTCGGGAAGGGATCTGCAGGTCAGGGTTTCCTACAGCCAAAGGAAAAGCTATACAAAAGGAGGCCACCCAAGACACTGCAATCAGAATCTTAGCCCTATATGGATTTAGCTTATCCTGCCTCTGGACTATAATAAGGAACCTATCGATGCTAATGATGAGCAGGATGGCTACTCCCTCTATCACAAACAACCAGAAAAACATAGCAGATACCCTACAGAAGAATTTCCCAAAAATCCATCTTGTAGTAAGAATAGTTACCAAGGCGAAGGGCATGTTCAGCACTGCTAGCAACATGTCTGCAAATGCCAGGCTGGCAAGGAGGATGTTAATTGCAGAACGCATGGCAGCTTTTTGGTAAACCATCAGGCAAACGACCAAGTTCCCAAGAAAAGACACAAACAGAATAAATATCATTATAGCAGAAAGGATGATCTGGAGAGGCAAGTTTAGGCTCTTAAAAACTGCTGGTGTTGGGGGTACAGCTGTGCTATTCATGGTCAAAGAACTCATCCCCGTGGGAGCCATCGTTTCCATGCTGTATCTGAGCAGCGGGCCAAGGCCAGGATGTTGGAATGGTGGAGGGACCGTAATGTTCACGTAAGTGTTTTCATAGACTACAAATGTTGTGTTGGTTGCCCTGGTATGGGACACAGTCAACACTGCAGAGAAGACCATGGTTTCAATAGGATGGAAGGTGCGGGCAGAGATATGGGTGTTCTTCAAGCATTTCAACACAGAGCAGCAGTATCATGTTTCATTGATGGGTTTGAAAACACATTCTGGGAAACAGAGAGCTCCATCTTCCACAGCAGTCCTTTTGCCTGAAAAAGCCCAAAACAAAAAGCCAATGAGAAACGGGCTTTGTAAATAACATTTGACTTCTTACCTTTCATCATGAAGGATGAGTTTTTTAAACCTTGAAAAATACTTAAGCCTCTGGCCTAATCAGAGCTAAAATATGGTTGTTCTATTTTATATTTGTCAACCACAATGGAATTTTCATGACATTTATATATAAAGTGAAAATGAAGAAATCAGAAATGTATTATTGCCTCAAAGGCAAAAGTTATAACCTTCCTGTTAATTTTTCCTTTAAATTTCCAATGGCAGCATGGTCTTTCCACAGTCACTATTAATATAGGCTTTAGTATCTGGTTCTCCTGAAAGTACTAATATCTTTCCTAAAAACTCTTCAGTACAGGTTCATATTCCATTTTTACATTAACACAAAACTATTCAGCAAAGAACACTGAACTCAGTTTCCCATTGATTGCATTGTAATCACACATTTTTGTTCTAACAGCCATATAAGAAGGTACTAGGTTATTTTCTATAAAGGTCTGAAAGAAGTTCCTGGCTTTCCATTTTCGCATGTTTCTTCTCAGAAATCCCAACACCGAGGAGAGGAGTCAAGATGGCGGAGAAGTAGCAGCTGAGACTACATCAGGTAGCAGGAGATCAGCTAGATAGCTTATCAAACCATTGCGAACACCTACAAATCCAACGGGAAATCAAAGAGAGGAAGAACAGCAATTCTGGAAACAGAAAATCAGCCACTTTCTGGAAGGTAGGACTGGCGGAGAAGTGAATCGAAAGAGACAGGAGGATAGACTGCGGGGGAGGGGCCGGCTCCCGGCAAGCAGCAGAGCAACGGAGCACTAAATCGGGACTTTTAAAAGTCTGCTCCACTGAGGGACATCGTTCCAGAGGCTAAACGGGGTGAAGCCAACACGGGGTCAGTGTGGCCCCAGGTCCTGCAGGGTCACAGAAGGATCGGGGGTGTCTGAGTGTCTCAGAGCTCGCAGGTATCGGAGCGGGAAGCCGGCTACAGAGACAGAGCCAAGGAGTGAGCTCTCAGCTCAGGGTTACCTTGAAACGGTCTCAGGCTGGGTGAGGTCGGAGCGCGGCCAGAGGCGAGGGAGATGGGAGTAGCCGGGGCTTTTCTCTGAGGAGTAGGGCCCCAAAATCTCAGCTCCTCTGGGCCGGAGACTGGGAGGTCGCCATTTTCATTCCCGTCCTCCGGAACTCTACGGAAAGCGCTCAGGGAACAAAAACTCCCGAAAGCGAAACTGAGCGGATTACTTAGCCCGGCCCCTGGTAAGGGTGGTGCAGCTCTGCCTCGGGCAAAGACACTTGAGAATCACTACAACAGGCCCCTCCCCCAGAAGATCAAAAGAAATTCAGCCAAGACCAAGTTCACTTAACAAGGAGAGCAGCGGAACTCCAGAGGAAGAGAAAGCAAAGAGCGGAATTCATGGCTTTCTCCCCATGACTCTTTAGTCTTGCAGTTAATTCAACTTTTTCTTTAAAGGGATTTTCTTAGGGCCGTTGCCACCCTTTTAGTATTTTATTTGCTCCTTCATATACTCTTATCTGGAAAAAATGACAAGGCGGAAAAACTCACCACAAAAAAAAGAACAAGAGACAGTACCAAAGGCTAGGGACCTAATCAATACAGACATTGGGAATATGTCAGATCTAGAGTTCAGAATGACGATTCTCAAGGTTCTAGCCGGGCTCGAAAAAGGCATGGAAGATATTAGAGAAACACTCTCTGGAGATATAAAAGCCCTTTCTGGAGAAATAAAAGAACTAAAATCTAACCAAGTTGAAAT
>PISX010018493.1:0-40526 GCA_004024625.1 Mellivora capensis
AGGGGAACCCTCTTACACTGTTGGTGGGAATGCAAGTTGGTGCAGCCACTCTGGAGAACAGTGTGGAGGTTCCTCAAGAAGTTAAAAATAGAGCTTCCCTATGACCCTGCAATTGCGCTACTGGGTATTTACCCCAAAGATACAGATGTGGTGAAAAGAAGGGCCATCTGTACCCCAATATTTATAGCAGCAATGGCCATGGTCGCCAAACTGTGGAAAGAACCAAGATGCCCTTCAACAGATGAATGGATAAAGAAGATATGGTCCATATCCACTATGGAGTATTATGCCTCCATCAGAAAGGATGAATACCCGACTTTTGTAGCAACATGGACGGGACTGGAAGAGATTATGCTGAGTGAAATAAGTCAAGCAGAGAGAGTCAATTATCATATGGTTTCACTTATTTGCAGAGCATAACATATAACACGGAGGACATGGGGAGATGGAGAGGAGAAGGGAGTTGAGGGAAATTGGGGGGGAGATGAACCATGAGAGACTATGGACTCTGAAAAATAACCTGCGGTTTTTGAAGGGGCGGAGGGTGGGAAGTTGGGGGAGCCTGGTGGTGGGTATAGTGGAGGGCACGCATTGCATGGAGCACTGGGTGTGGTGTAAAACTATGAATTCTGTTACGCTGAAAAGAAATTAAAAAAAAAAAAGTCAAAAAAAAAGTCAAAAAATAAAATAAAATAAAATCTTCAAAAAAAATACAAAAAAAAATGTTGGTTGGTTTCCCACCTTTTTATATTGTTTGGGACAGTTAGCATGAGATGAGAATGATCTATTCTTTGAAGATTTGCTGGAACTCACCCATAAGGTTATCTGGGTCTGGTGCCTTTTCTTAGGAAATGTCTTTGGCTTCTGTTTCCATTTCTTTTATGTTTATTGATCTATGTTGTTGAGCTCATTTTTATAATTTATATTTTCCTTAAAATATTCTGCTTATTTATGTTCCAAATTCCTTGGTACAAAGTTGTTCTTATAGTTTTCATACTATATTTTAATATTTAAAGCATTTTATGTCTCTATTTTCATTCAGATTCTATTTATTTGTGCTTTCTTTCTTTTCTCATAGATTTTTCCCAGAATATTGTTTATTTTATAAACATTTTCAAAGAACTAGCTTTTAGTTTTGTTAATCAACTCTATTTTTAGTATTTGTGCATTTTTCTAATTTATTAAATTTTGCCTTTGTCTTCGTTTCCTCCCTTCTACTTTCTCTGGGTTTTTCCTAGCTTTCTGGATGGAAAAATTAGTTTATTTTTATACCTTTTGTTTTATAATAAGCCACTTAAAGATATAAATTTCTCTCTATGTACCACATTGGTTAATAACTGATAGATTTTATTTTATTTCTATTCTATATACTTATTTCCATTAGATTCATGAAATAAATTGATGTGTTTTATTTGTTTTCTTTTAATTTTCTGATATCTGGTCTTTTGGAAAGCTCTACTTTTGTTGTAAACTTTTATATTTATTTTATTGCAGTCAGTGAGCAAGGCTTATGCAATATCAGTTTTGACAAGTCTTCCCCTGTGGCATAGTATATAATCAACTTTTGCACCTGTTCAGCTGTTTGACTAAAGGCTGTGTTATTTCTATTTGTTTAATTCAGAGCCCTTTGCTTAATATTAGATCAATCTTATTAAGTGTGTAATTCAAACTACTTCATACTTTATTACATATATTTTTACATTTTATGTTTTTCTCTTACCATGTCATTGCTTTATCTCTCTTAAGCAATTGGTTGGATTGAGTACATTTTTGTTCCATTTTCTCTTTATTGTTTTAATTTATGCACTTTCTTCACCAATTTTTTACCCTTATTTAGCTTTCAAATATATATTTTTATTAAAATTATATAATTAATCAGTATTTTCATTTTTATTCTTCCTCATCCCAAATAAGACAAGATGTTCTCTTCACTACTCTCCTTACCTCTAAAGTCTCATATGTAGGTTTAGTTACAATTTAATAATATTTAAATAGATTTTTTTCATATGAAGTAAGTATGGAGACCATTTTCTTTGTTTACCATTGTTTCTTGTATTCAACTATACCTTTGGATTTTCTTCTTGATAGATTTATTATTTAGTAGTTCTCCTTTTCTTGTTAAGAGAGTCCTGAGTAAAGTTTATGTGTCCTTGCTTGCTTGAAAATGTCTTTATTTTATACATATTATTGAATGAAAGTTTGCTTAGGTATCAAATTCCAGATTCAGTAATATTTTTCTTAAACATTTTGAAAGTATTTTCAATTGTTTTCTTGTTTCCAAGGTTATTGGTGAAAAATTATTTTAGTCTGATAGTCATTTCTTTGCAGGTGATCTGACCTTTCTCTCTCATGGCTGTTAGAAATTGTTTTTCTGTCTTTCATCTTTCTAAAGTCTTATAACACTCTAATGTGTAATTTTTTCCTCTGGTTTGTTACTTGACAATCCCTTTAAGTATTATCCCTCCTCCATTTTAACTAATCTGTTTTTTTTTATCTGTTTTTATGATAGTTCTACTAGGTAAGGGTTGGAACCTTTGGGTCCAGTTTCCAAGTCTCTTAACTTTATTCTTCCTCTTTCCTACCCCTTTATTATTTTGTACTGTGTTTTGAAAAGAATTCCTCAGTTAAGATGTTTGGCTTGTTGGTTTGTCCTTTAGCTCTATCCAGCGTGTTATTTACTACACCTTTTTATTTTATTTTGTACACGGAAGCACCCATGCATATATGTACATACACACATTCTTCCTCCCAGGTCTCTAATAGGAGATATGGCTATAAATGATACATAGATACAGATATATTATATATCAACCTGCTCCTGTTTTATAAGCACTGTTCGTATCTCAAGATTTCTTCCTTTATCTCTATGAAGATCTTGTTTATATAAAGTCCTTTTCTGATTGGCTTACTAACTCTATTTCCTAAGCTGAGAGTGTTTCTATTTGTTAGGCTTGCTAGACCCTGTCGAGGTCTATGTTTCTCATAGATTCAGTGATGTTTGGTTGTGGGTTCAACTTCTGCAACAGAATTCTCATCTCTGTGTCGTGGGCTTAAAGTATTTTCCCTACTTGTAGCTTTCTAGGTTAGGTTCCTGCCTATAGGTGGCTTATTGCAAAAGCAGTTTTAACTTAGTGCTGAGATCTCTATTATCCATTTTCTTCTTTAGATTGATTTTTGGGCCAAGAAAAATTATTTTCCTGTTTTTAAATATGGTTCTTATTGGTTTAATATTTAAATATATTTTTATTTCATTTTTCTGGGATTGGGTTCATGATAGTTTTATCTTTATTGTATGTCAAAATAATTATTATTATACATGATGTTTACCTTGAATTCTGCCTTGAAATTAATATTACAGTCTGTTTATTTATCATTGAATTTTCAACATCTACCACTGCTAATAATTTTGCTTTCAAGCTTTCAAGGTGTATTATATATGTTCTTTATGAAGAAACAAATAATTAGATTATTTTAATCTAGTTTGAGACTCTTTTAATAAAACAAATTTGTCCATGAATGCTTTTAATTAAAACTAACATATATGATCTGTAATCCTATATTATTTTATTATATTATTTTAAAGGAATTTTTAAATAATTTCCTATTGTTAATTCTATAAATTGCTACTTATAATATTTTAAAAAGCATTTTTAACCTATAGTTATTTTTATCTTGGTTAGAAATGAGAAAGTATCTTGAATCCTCTAATTTTCTTTATTTCCTTCATTCCATGGTCTTTGTTGATACAACCTTGAATTTTAAATCCAAATTATTTATAATATAACAATACTGTTAATTTTATATTTCCAACTTGATATCTATCTATATCTACCTATATCTATATCTATATCATCTATCTATATCTTGTTTACCACTGTATCCAAAGGGTCTGACACCTAATAAGCATGGCTGCATGTGTAGAACAAATTAATTCAATGACATCTTAGTACTTTACCTAAGAAAGAGTAAGATAATTTGGTTAGATATAAAATTCTTGACTAATAGTTGTGGGGCTTTTTCCTCCCTCAAAATTCTGTATCCATAGAATTTATTGTTATTAAGAAGAATAAACCTAGATTTCCCTCAATTATGGCTTTTTCTGCCAGGATTTTCAATGGACTTTTCTTTACCCTTCTAGTCCAGAAATCTTACCTGGATGAACCTACGTTTAATTACATTTTCACTGATTTTCTCCTGGAATGGAGTAAGCTTCTAAATCTTTAAACATGCTTAGCTCATCTCAGTTAAAATTGTTTTGTCTTATATGCTTAATTAATAATTTGGTTCTATTTGTGTTTTTTTATCTTTTTTTCAGAGGAGTAATTTATTTAGGTTTTGGTTCTCTATTTTTGGCTTCTACATCAGTCATTTTTCTTTTCAAATGTTTAGATTTCTTTGAGCTTTTTTTCTGCATTCTAAGAGAACAACTCAGATTTATCTCTTACACTACTTACTGGATTTTGTACAGCACTGATTATATTCTTCACTGCCTCCAATGTAGATTTTAAGGCTACTGTTAAATTGTAGTTTCAACAACTTCTTTAGCTCATTGTTTCTTTTTTCATCTCCTCTATTCTCTTTTTAACTTTTTATCATACTCTGCTTTATTTCACTTTAGCCTATCAATTTTATATTGGTGCAATTGCCGCCTGTTCTTCCTGAAGGATTTTATTTTTAATCTCTCTGTATATAGCATGGTTTTAAGCATACCATGGGGATAACCCAGTATGTCAGTGTTCTTCAAATTGTGGTGCATAGACAGGTACAATCTGAAAATTGCTTGTTATTGGTCAGTGATAAGTATTGTTAGTGCAAAAGAGAAGGTAAACACTGTCAACTTCTGTATTTGTCTCACTGTTGACTCTTCATAGAGTCCAAAGACTTCTCACTGGTTTGAACTACACTTTGAGTAGCATTGCTCTAAATAACCACAGAGTAGCAAAAAAAGAAGGCCTCTCTTAGAGCCTTTTCCAATTCTTCCTATTCTTAACCATCCTGCCACTAGACCATTATGTGAAAGAAGAATAAAATTCTATTTTCTTTGAAAAGAAAGATACCCTGTATTATGGAGTATCTTTTATTACAGAAGCTTTGTCTATACTTTAATGCAGTGCAAAAGATCATTTTCAGAAATAGGTCTTTCCTTTGAGTCTTCCTATACTTGTCCCTTTCCCTTATTCTACAGTATTGTTTACATAAGTCCCATATGAGTTCTTTCCTTTTTTTCTACCTTTATTACATAGAAAAGTGTTTTCAGACAGAGTTTGTCCACAGACAGTATGTGGATTGTATTGGACTTATACTCTGTCATATGATGGAAAAATCTCCTTTACAGATATGCAACTGTGGATAGAGGGTGATGGTGGTGGTATGGTATACAGAGGTGAGGTTATGTGGGTATGCTTCATTCCAGTCCAATCCTCAGGTTCTGACACAATTTCACTTAATGCCCTGCTTTCCCTACACTCATCACCTTGTTCTCTGATACTCTGATCTCATAGTATTTATAAATATTTATAGGGAACTCAATTTCCATCATCCACTGTTTTAGATTTCTTTATTTCAGTATATGCCTCCCCTAGTGTGTGTGTGTGTGTGTGTGTGTGTGTGACACACACACACACACACACACACACACACACACACAGAGGTTTTCATTTTGCCAGGGCCTGCGAACCTATCAGGATTCTGTTACAGGTGAAGAACATGGAAGGAAGAAGAAGCTTAGAGGTTGCTGGTACTAAATCAAATGTCAATGGGTGGGGGGTCGTCCGTTTATTTTCTATCATCTTCACACCAGGACCTAGTGAGTGACTGAATATTAAGGAGAAGGGAGAAGAAGTATTTCCAGATAGTTCCCAAGTTTCTAGTTTGAATGACTGGGAAGATGGAGAAGGTGGTATTTATTGAAAGAGGGGCAGATTTGGCTAGAAAGAGACTGATTTGGGTTACATATGATTTACTCTCATAACATCCCAATGGAAATTTCTAGTAGGAAGTTGTATTTGGGGTTATGGACTGAACATTTAGATTTCAAAATCATTGTCATATGGACAGAAACCATGAGTGTGACCACCCTAGGTAGAGTGAGAGAGAAGAATGCCCAGAACAACCCAAAGAAAACCATTAAAGGGTCAAGTACAGAAGGAGGAACAAGGAAAATGAGAAAAGATGTAGTTAAAGAAGTATGAAAACTATCAGAAGAAGATAGTTATGAAAGCCAAAGAAAGAAAATGCTTCGGGAAAGAGGGGATAGACCATGGGAACAAATATCATTGAGAGGTTTAGCTAAATAAGTATTGAAAATCAACTCCCTTGACTCTGGAATTAAGTTGACTACAAGTCTAAATTTTCAGTGTTCTTGTGACTTGTTTCTAAATCTTTTAATTTATATGTATTTTTGTGGGAAATCAAGAAATTCTGCAGCAGAAGCTGTTCTCCCGCTGACTTTCAAAACAGAAGTCTACACTAGTACTGTTTTTTTTGTTTTGTTTTGTTTTGTTTTTAGTATTCTTGTAATCCCTCTTTTTTGGTCAAGGACCCTTTGGTTGTAAATAATAGTATCCCATTCAAATTAGGGTAAGCCAAAAGTGGAATGTTTTTAAAATAATACAAATGTAATTCATAGTACCCAAAGTCAGGAAGTCTTGTGAGGCCTCATGGGAGACTGGAATGAGGAACTGGAAAGTTGTCAGGAACCAAGATAGCTACTTTCTCTCTGGGTCTATCTCTCTCCAGACTCTGTGGTTTCTTGTATCTGCTTTTCTTTGTCCATCTTGTTACTTCATTCCTCTCTGCAATTCCTGTCTCTATTTCTCTATGAACAGAAAAGAAAAATGGCCTCTACGGTAGTTCTACTTTTCTCCTTCAACACCATTTAATCCTGCACAGCATTCCTGGGTCCCTATTCTGATTTTCAAGAAGAAAAAAATTGAGGAGCCAAGTTTGGATCATGTGCCAATCTCTCATCCAATCAACTGGGAACAAGGCAAATCATGTGCCCTTTCCCCAGTGTGAGAATGGGGAGTAGGAGAGTTGACTCAGAAAGAGGAATAAGCAGGTTGATTAACTAAATTTGTTACTGCATCTTCCTCATCTCACCCAGTGCTCTTTTCTGCTCAACTTATTGTCTTCACATTTCATCTTGCTATATTTTCATTTCAGAATGTTCTCTTCTCATTATTTTCTACTCTTATCTTTAAAAAGCCTGTCTATTTGCATCTTAATATTAATCAATTTTCTGTTTCCCATTAAAAAATAATTTTTGAAGATAATGATCTTCATCTTCTAATCCAACACAAAGAAAAGTGTTCCTTTTTCTGCCATAAATTTTCATAGGCCTAGAGGATTCCTCTTTTACAGAGTATGCTTTCATACTTCTGAGAGGTTTCTCTTTTCTTCTCCTGAAAGTAGGAGAGAACTGTAATTGAAGTTTGCTAATAATATTGTATGTGACTTGCACTTGTCCCCATTCATAAAGGTTTTGAAGAGTCCCTCTATCAAAATATCCTGGGGTAGGATGGGGAGGGGACACAAATTGATGTGAACAAATTCTTGCCCAAACACCCTCATCTATCAGGCCATCTTCTGCTATTGCTCTAATAGACTTAATTTTTTCACCCTGGTGCCTTTATCCTCTAAACTAATCAAGGCCTGAAAAGTCCATAGTCTCCTTCATGCACTCTAAGTTCCAGAAGATCAGAATCCTCAAGACAGTTTATCTTTAGTCTGCCACAGCTTCACAAAGAATGTATAGTAGATATTCAATAAAAGTTTGATCTTGACTCTTCCTAAAATGCAAATTTGATTATACCATTTTCCTGCATGCCTGTAGTGCTTTAGTGTGTCCTTGAATACAGAGAGAATTCTAGTTTCTCAGTTTGGAATTCCAAGTCCTTAATCAATTGGCTCCAACTTCTCCTACTCTTAGGAGAGAAGCTCTAAATATACCCTCATAAGCCTCCTAATGCTTCATTCACAATCTATTTTCAATTCCACTATGTACAATTCATTCTCACACTTCCATGTCTGTATTACCTCTATCATTTCCCCTGCTTCAAATTTTCCTCCCTTCCTCCTCTCTGCATGGTAAACTTTCATAGCTACTTCCAGACTCAGGTCCATCACAACCTCCAAAATCTGGGGCAAATCCTCTCTTCCCCCACAACACCTGCATCTATGCCTCCATTTATGTACCTAATGCATTTTTTTGGAATCATGTTTTTAGTTTTTGCTTGTCTGCTTCCTAACTAGACTTGAAGCTATTTGGAAACAAGGACAAAGTATTTCTCATCTTTGGATATCTAGCTTCTAGGTGGAACCAGGTAAGAACTCCATAACTGTTTGATGAACAAATCAATTAGTGTCTATATATTAAGCTTGAAGATATAAAACTAAAGATACCTAAGTTGATAAAACAACACTAAATCATTACCTAAATTTTTAAGATCTTTTTGTTACATTCGGTTAGCCAACATATAGTATATCATTAATTTCGGATGTAGTTTTCAGTGATTCATCGGTTGTGTACAACACCCAGTGCTCATCACAATGCATGCCCTCCTTAATACCCATCACCCAGCCACCCCATACCCCCACTCCCATCTCCTCTGAAATCCTCAGTTGGAGAAAAATCCTCAGTTTTTCTCCCTCTTTTATTCTTCCCCTTTATTTTTCTCTTTCTTCCCCTATGGTCCTCCATGCTGTTCCCTATGTTCCACATATGAGTGAAACTATAGGGTAATTGTCTTTCTCTGCTTGTCTTATTTCACTTGGCATAATATCCTCCAGTTACATTTATGTCAGTATAAATGATAGGTATTCATCCTTTCTGATGGCTGAGTAATATTCCATTTTATATATGTTCCACAAACTCATTAGTTAAATATTAATCAATTGACTACGCCAACTGTTCACTGTTACATGATCAACTAACTTTCAAGAAGCTTGAGTAGCTAGAGAGGTTTTTTAGTTTTTTTTTTTTTTTTTAAATTAACACATAATGTATTATTAGCCCTAGGGGTGCAGGTCTGTGAATTGCCAGGTTTATACAATTCACAGCACTCACCATAGCACATACCTTCCCCCATGTCCATAACCCCACCACCCTCTCCATACCCCCCTCCCCCCAGCAACTCTCAGTTTGTTTTGTGAGATTAAGAGTCTCTTATGGTTTGTATCCCTCCTGATCCCATTTTGTTTCATTTATTCTTTTCCTACCCCCCAACCTCCCCACCCCCGTTGCATCTCCACTTCCTCATATCAGGGAGATCACATGATAGATGTCTTTCTCCAACTGACTTATTTCCCTAAGCATAATACCTTCTAGTTCCATCCACATCATCGCAAATGGCAAGATTTCATTTCTTTTGATGGCTACATAGTATTCCATTGTATATATATGCCACATCTTCTTTATCCATTCATCTGTTGATGGACATCTAGGTCCTTTCCATAGTTTGGCTATTGTGAGCATTGCTGCTATAAACCTTCAGGTTCACATGCCCCTTCAGATCACTACATTTGTATCTTTAGGGTAAATACCCAGTAGTGCGATTGCTGGGTCATAGGGTAGCTCTATTTTCAACTTTTTGAGGAACCTCCATGCTGTTTTCCAGAGTGGCTGCACTGACTTGCATTCCCACCAACAGTGTAGGAGGGTTCCTTTTTAATCCAAATTCACAATAACACATCTGGGTCCATGAACATAATTCAGCTGTTAATTATATACTCAGATATAGGGATGTAAATAAAATATTTATTTATTAGGAAAGCTCTTCACCTTTCCCTTTGTCAAAATAAAGTGAACTTTGCTAGTAGAGTACTATGTAAACACTAATACCCTATTCATGTCAATGATATTTTTAAGTTTACAAAGTGCTTTCACATCCCATGGAATCCTTAAAGTAACCCTATGAGTTAATTAGAGTATCATAAATTTACTTTACAAATATGGACACTTCTAAGGCTTAATAGGTAAAATGAAACACCCCAAAACTATTCTACCAAAAAGTGTTGAAAGTAGTGATCAAATTCACATCTTCAACATTTGTGTTTACATCAGGTGCTCATTTCTTTCTCCTCCTTCCTCTGCCCCTCCTCCTTCTCCTCTTCCTTCTCCTTCTTCTTCTATTCTTATTCTTATTCTTTTAGGGGATCATTTCATTTAGCAGAGAAACCTAAGCAACAAATACATTCAGTAACTTGGTTCCAAAACAACAACCAAATCAATAACAATTTATTTGCTTTACAGTATATACGTTATTCATAAGTGTTCATATTATTTCATTGGTTACAGAAAACAGCCCTGCAAAGTAGATTGGACAAATACTGTAGTGCTTGTTTAGGTGGTAAGAAGTCTGAGGTATAGTAAGACTAGGTGACCTTCCAAGGTTATTAAAAAGTTGGTAGGCTATAAGCCAAATTCCTAATTGTTTGTTCTCACCCTTGTTAACCAATATCTTGATATATTTGAAAGGCTCCACAGTTACTAGAGAGTTACCCCACTCTGAAAAATCAGGAAAGATCAAAATAATTAGCTTAGGGGAAAGTGGTAGTAATGCCCTATGATTCCTTTTGTACTGATTCCTCAGGAACTAACCAAAATGAATGTCATATCCCTAGTTATGCTTTATTCAGAGTAGCTTGATGTGTATGTGACACACTTCTCCTTCCTATGTCATTAGTCTAGGGTAAATTTAAATAGGCCATCTCTTAGCAGATGTGCTTTATTTTTTTATTCAAATTCAAATTAAATTAACACATAATGTATTATTAGTTTCAGGGGTAGAATTTAGTGATTTCATCAGTTGCATATAACATTCAGTGCTCATTCCATCAGGTGCCCTCCTTAATGCCCATCATGCAATTATCCCACCCCTCTACCAACCTCCCCTCCAGCAACCCTCAATTTGTTTCCTATAGTTAAAAGTTTTTGTTTTAACCTCCCTCACTGTTTTCATCTTATTTTTCCTTCTCTTCCCCTGTGTTCATCTGTTTTGTTTCTTTTTTTTTTAATTTTGATTTTTTAATTTCTTCTCAGCGTAACAGTATTCATTGTTTTTGCACCACACCCAGTGCTCCATGCAGTATGTGCCCTCCCTAATACCCTCCATCAGGCTCCCCTAACCTCCCATCCCCCGCCCATTCAAAACCCCTCAGGTTGTTTTTCAGAGTCCATAGTCTCTCATGGTTCACCTCCCCTTCCAATTTCCCTCAATTCCCTTCTCCTCTCCATCTCCCCATGTCCTCCATGTTATTTGTTATGCTCCACAAAAAAGTGAAACCATATGATAATAATCTTCGACAAAGCAGGAAAAAATATACAGTGGAAAAAAGACAGTCTCTTCAATAAATGGTGCTGGGAAAATTGGACAGCTATATGTAGAAGAATGAAACTCGACCATTCTCTTACACCGTACACAAAGATAAACTCGAAATGGATAAAAGACCTCAATGTGAGACAGGAATCCACCAGAATCCTAGAGGAGAACATAGGCAGTAACCTCTTCGATATCAGCCACAGCAACTTCTTTCAAGATATGTCTCCAAAGGCAAAGGAAACAAAAGCGAAAATGAACTTTTGGGACTTCATCAAGATCAAAAGCTTCTGCACAGCAAAGGAAACAGTCAACAAAATAAAGAGGCAACCCACGGAATGGGAGAAGATATTTGCAAATGACAGTACAGACAAAAGGTTGATATCCAGGATCTATGAAGAACTTCTCAAACTCAACACATACAAAACAGATAATCATGTCAAAAAATGGGCAGAAGACATGAACAGACACTTCTCCAATGAAGACATACAAATGGCTATCAGACACATGAAAAAATGTTCATCATCACGAGCCATCAGGGAGATTCAAATTAAAACCACATTGAGATACCACCTTACACCAGTTAGAATGGCCAAAATTAGCAAGACAGGAAACAACATGTGTTGGAGAGGATGTGGAGAAAGGGGAACCCTCTTACACTGTTGGTGGGAATGCAAGTTGGTGCAGCCACTTTGGAGAACAGTGTGGAGAGTCCTCAAGAAATTAAAAATAGAGCTTCCCTATGACCCTGCAATTGCAATCCGTTTTGTTTCTTAAATTCCACATATGAGTAAAATCATATGGTACTTGTCTTTCTCTGACTGACATTTCGCTTAGCATAATGCCATCTAACTTCATCCACTTCATTGCAAATAGCAAGATTTAATTCTTTTTTGTTTGTTTCAGTTTAGTTTCTTGACTTTTTTTTAATTTTGATTTTTAAAATTTCATTTCAGCGTAACAGTATTCATTGTTTTTGCACCACACCCAGTGCTCCATGCAATGCATGCCCTCCCTAATACCCACCGCCAGGCTCCCCTAACCTCCCACCCCCCCCCGCCCCTTCAAAACCCCTCAGGTTATTTTTCAGAGTCCATAGTCTCTCATGGTTCATCTCCCCTTCCATTTTCCCTCAACTCCCTTCTCCTCTCCATCTCCCCATGTCCTCCATGTTATTAGTTATGCTCCACAAATAAGTGAAACCATATGATAATTGACACTCTCTGCTTGACTTATTTCACTCAGCATAATCTCTTCCAGTCCCGTCCATGTTGTTACAAAAGTTGGGTATTCATCCTTTCTGATGGAGGCATAATACTCCATAGTGTATATGGACCACATCTTTCTTATCCATTCGTCCCTTGAAGGGCATCTTAGTTCTTTCCACAGTTTGGTGACCATGGCCATTGCTGCTATAAACATTGTGAGTTTGATACAGATGGCCCTTCTTTTCACCACATCTGTATCTTTGGGGTAAATACCCAGTAGTTCAATTGCAGGCTCATAGGGAAGCTCTATTTTTAATTTCTTGAGGAATCTCCACACTGTTCTCCAAAGTGGCTGCACCAACTTGCATTCCCACCAACAGTGTAGGAGGGTTTCCCTTTCTCCACATCCTCTCCAAAAAGTTTCTTGACTTTAAAAAAAAAATTATTTTATTATTCCAAAATTCATTGTTTATGCACCACACCCAGTGATCCATGCAATACGTGCCCTCCATAATACCCATCAGGCTCACCTCATCCGCCATCCCCCTTCCAAAACCCTCAGTTTTTTTCTCAGAGTCCACAGTCTCTCATGGTTTGTCTCCCCCTATGATTTCCCCCAAGTCACTTCTTCTCTCCATCTCCAATGTCCTGTGTGTTATTCCTTATGCTCCACAAGTAAGTGAAACCATATGATAATTGACTCTCTCTGCTTGACTTATTTCACTCAGCATAATATTCCCCAGTCCTGTCCATGTTGATACAAAAGCTGAGTATTCATCTTTTCTGATGGAAGCATAATACTCAATTGTATATATGGACCATATCTTCTTTATCCATTCATCTTTTGAAGGGCATCTTGGTTCTTTTATAGTTTGGTGACTGTGGCCATTACTGCTATGAACATTAGGGTACAGATGGCCCTTCTTTTCACTACATCTGTATCTTTGGGGTAAATACCCTACTACTGGGTATTTAACCCAAATTGCACGATCATAGGGAAGCTCTATTTTTAATTTCTCAAGGAATCTCCACACTGTTTTCCAAAGGGGCTGCACAACTTGCATTCCTGTCAACAGTGTAAGAGGGTTCCCCTTTCTCCACATCCTCTCCAACACTTCTTGTTTAC
Source organism: Mellivora capensis (assembly GCA_004024625.1). Taxonomy (NCBI): domain Eukaryota; kingdom Metazoa; phylum Chordata; class Mammalia; order Carnivora; family Mustelidae; genus Mellivora; species Mellivora capensis. The sequence goes on from PISX010018493.1 coordinate 13,653, forward strand.
TATCTTGTTGATTTTGGCCATTCTAACTGGTGTAAGGTAGTATCTCAATGTGGTTTTGATTTTAATTTCCCTGATGTCTAATGATGATGAACATTTTTTCATGTGTCTGTTAGCCATTTGTATGTCTTCTTTGGAGAAGTGTCTGTTTGTGTCTTCTGCCCATTTTTTGACATGATTACCTGTTTCATGTGTATTGAGTTCGAGGAGTTCTTTATAGATCTTGGATATCAGCCCGTTGTCTGTAGTGTCATTTGCAAATATCTTCTTCCATTCCGTGGGTTGCCTCTTTGTTTTATTGACTGTTTCCTTTGCTGTGCAGAAGCTTTTGATCTTGATGAAGTCCCAAAAGTTCATTTTCACTTTTGTTTCCTTTGCCTTTGGAGACATATCTTGAAAGAGGCTGCTTTGGCCGTTGTTGAAGAGGTTACTGCATTCTTTTTGATGGTTAAGTAATACTCCATTGTATATATATTTTGAATTGCACGAATCCGTACATTTTCCTCAATTGAACTTGAAAGCCTGGATTTGGATATTTCTTCCCTGCCACCTGAGCACAGGTACTGTCCCAATTTACATGTTCATTTCAGTGATTATACACACAAACTATTATTGAATATGCACATGGCTGCATAATCATCCCTTATACACACAAACTTTTTTTATACACACATACAACATGCACATACACATAAACACACACACACCTTTTGATTTTACACTACCTAGAAATACACATATGGACACATAGGACATACACATGTCCCTTCGGATAGTGTCTCCTAATGCTCATGCCCTACCCCACATCCATGTAACTAAACACACTTATACACATACACTCACACACAAATGCCAAGTTTCAAGAGTCAAATCAACTTTCAGGCCCTAAATGTGCCTGGTAAATTCTTTGGACTTCACCCTAGGGACTGAGACTGTTGCTTGAGCAAAAGAAGAAGGAGGATTTGCAAAGTAGGGAGAAGAATGTAGTACAATCAGAATGTAAAATGGGAGATTTCCATATTAACAAAACAAAAGACTTTTTATTTTATAGTCCCAATCTAGGGCACCTATCTGCAAATATCTCTCTGACTTCAATATCACAACTTCCCCAATGAGCTTACCTTGGACATCCTGAAGCATGTCCTTCTTTCACTGTCAGAAAGTCCACATGGAGTATGGAAAGGCAATTGAGTCCTGGAGGCAGAGACCTACGTTTGAAACCCAGATCTGCTTCATAAATTCTCTGAATATCAGTTTTCTCATGTGTAAAAAGATGATAATACTACTTAGTGTTATGGTGACAATTAAGTGTGCCAACATATGTAAAGTACCCATCACATTCTATGAGACAAAGTAGGCTTTCAATTAATGATAGGTTAAATGTTATGTTATACTCTAAGCACATGAGATGTTGCACAAAGCCAAGTTGTCTAAGGAGTAGATGTGAGATGCTTTTACAAAGAAATAGCACTTCAGCTGAATTCATCAATGCAACATCAACAAAATTGGGAGGGGAAAAACAAATTTTGGGTTTTTGATAAAAATTAGGCAAGTATTTAGGAATTCTTTGGGTGAGACTTTGATTTCCAAATAGCCATATTCTTTTTTTTATAAGATTTTATGTATTTATTTGACAGAGAGAGAAGTCACAAGTAGGCAGAGAGGCAGGCAGAAAGAGAGAAGGAAGCAGGCTCCCTGATGTGGGCCTCGATCCCAGGACCCTAGATCATGACCTGAGCTGAAGGCAGGACCCACTGAGCCACCCAGGCACCCACCAAATAGCTAGATTCTTGCTTTGCAGGGAGAATTTCAACTTATGAACCATACTTCCCAGCAAAGGTGGCAAATGGCAACCACGAATTTGGAGATGTGAGCCAGTGTGACTATAGCCTTAGAATGTGTATCCTCAATAGTTTTTATATTTTTTTTGTCTGTAGAAAAATAAGAAAAAGATGTCTCAGATTGATTGATAACTTGAATAGCCCACACATCAAACTACCAGGCTTTTAAGTCTCTTTAACAGAGTGAGATATAAATTAAATTTGGAGTACAATGCTTGGGAAACTTATAGAAGTCTTAGTTTCCCCATCTATAAAATGGGGTCAATATTAATACTCATCTAGTATCTTATTATAAGGACTAAATGAGATATTGAATGTCAAGTGCTTAGAAAAAGGCATAGAACACCTGGTAATGGTAATTATTATTATTTTTACCCACCTCCTGAATTTATTGTAACAGTGAAATAAACACACTGTAAAATATTATCTTTAGTTTTATAAAGCATGTTTAATACCAGCTAGATGTATTTTGAGAAGGGGGAGGGGTTCTTACCTCAAATGTTCACTTTCAGCCAAAATGGACTTCTATAGCATATTTTATTTTATTAATTTTTTGCATCTAAAAAATCAAAATGTGGGGAATGCTCCTTCCACTTTCTACTCCCCTCCTGTCATCTCACCCAGCTCTACTGGGCTTCATTAAAGAGAACACTCCCACCCAGCCCCCACAAAATGTCAAAATGAACCATGATTTTACCCAGAAAATGCTTACCAGCAATATTTGCAAAACATCTGTGCTCATCTATCATGCTTCTTAACCAAACATGGCCATCCTACAAAGCTGTAATAAAACATGAAATAAACCTTTCCATAAAACATTTAATAAAGCTGTAAAAGTTAAATAGCTCATAATAAGCAACCATAAAAAAAGCATGTAGCCCAGTTCTTGATCATTAACTTTCATTAGGGCTTGGAGAAAAACCCAGGCCACTTTTCTAAACTGCCCAGCTTCCAGTGTGGAATTGAATCAAGGGTATTGTTCCCGGGATTCTCTCCACTTTAAAGCCAAAGGGATTTCACAATTGTTTCATTGAATTGAATCTAAGATGATCAAATTCTTCTTACTGAGGTGAAATTAATTTGCCAAGAGACTTATTGAATTTCTTGGTTTGAGAAGAGAATGTGGTTTTTTTGTTTGTTTGTTTGTTTGTTTGTTTGTTTGTTTTTGCTTATTTCTCTGTGTGATGTTAAGCAATAAGTAGATGTTGTTTTTGGCTGCTCAGCACTCAGCTTTCTTTCCTAACAGTGCCCTATTTCCTTTCAGAGAGATTCCATTATATGCATTGTTAGAGGTTTAGGGATCCCCAAAACAGGCCCCATCTCTCTGCAGACAAGGATGAAGATGGAACTATGCTAATCAGACCTTGTCTGCAATGAGTCTGCTCAGAGTGAAAACACAGAAGGGAGGAAGGGAATAAACAGCTGGTGCTCACTGGTTATCTTACTCCATAGTCACATCCTGATGGGTTTGTTCAATAGTTCCTGCCCTTGACCGCACAGTCTTGCTCTGATTTCTCTGCTCATCAGAGATCAATCCTCTAGCCCTCTCTTTGATTTAAGTACCCAATAAACTCCTTTTCTGCTCAAGTTTTCTAGAGTTGTTTGCTATTGCTTATGCTAAAGGACCTTAATCGCTACAGTGTTAAGTAATAATTATCATTGATTACTATTTATTTTCAAAAACAGAAACACATGGTGCAGAGAAAACCACCAAAAGAAAGAATTATGCAATGATAATTTGCCTACTTCACCATTCTTCTCATCCCCCAAAAAACAAAGTTTTTTTTCTATTATAAATTATATCTAAAAGAAATTAAATCAAATGGCTGTCAAAACTGCAGAAAATACAAAAGGGAAAGCATAAAACTCATATCAAAAAATTCAACTGAGGAGGTATAGACCAGAAATTTCTATCCCACACAAAATGATTTTAAATCCCCTAATAGCTGAGAACTTCATATAAATATTTGCCTAATGGCCTGAAAGGCACTGAGAAGAAATGAAATCCCTGTCAGTTGAAACCTTATAGATTACAGTTGGTGGCTCCAAATTGTTTGAGGTTAAGAGGATTTATAATTTATAAAAGACTAGTATTGTTAGCCCTTCCATAAAACAGCTACATCTCACAGGCTCATTTTTACCAGGAGCAGCTCCCTGGAGCCAAAATGATATACAAAATGGAACACTAGCTTCTATAGTCTGTTCAAATCCCTTCATCTTTCAGGCCAAGTTAATTTAAGTGAAAAAACTCAGAAACTTAGGAAGTAAATTGGTACTTAATACAGTTCCATCAGATCATTTTCTTTCTCCTGAAGTCTTCCAAAAAAATCTTAATTAAGAAGAAGGCAGGGAAGTAGTCTAAATGCATATTTGATGTATTAAATATCTGACAGAACATTTGCACACTGACCTCATTGGTGAGCCAGGATGGAGCACAAGCCTGTAACTAGGCTCAAGGGCAGCTTGAACCCATCACTACCAAATAATGGCTGCTGTCTTTTTAAAACTCTCCGAGGTTCACATTGTAGATTTCCTTCCAGTTTCCAGTGGTATGAGAGACACCGCCAGTATAAATCTTGTTGTCACAAAAGAACAAGTTATAGTATATATTCAACCACACACACAAAAAAACTTTCAAATAACATTAACTAAAACCCACAAAACCAAGAAGAATCAGAAGCAAAACTGAAACTCTGTCCTTAAGTCACCCCCATTGTGTTTAGATCTTGAAGAATATCAAACTCATCCTAGGGTATCACCAGGGCTGTGTCTACACAATATTAAGACAATAAGTCAAACTGGTTGAAAAAGAAGAAGAAAAAAAAGCAAACCAAAGAAAAAAGGGGGAAAAAGGGGAAAACCTTGTAGTTCAGGTCTGGTTGGCAAAGGAAATAAAACCCAGTCTCCTTTTGTGAATTTTCATTTGTGTGTGGACCTAAATACCATGTGCACTATCCACCCTCCTCCCCTACCATGCCACACACACAGACTAAATGCTGAAAGAAAGGGAAAATGAATTTTGTTGGCACTTGGAGATTTCTTCCCTAGAATCATGAGTTCTAAGCAAAGGTTTTTATAAAACAAGTGTTACTATTATTTAGCTTAAGAATGTATATCTTCTCTTTATACATTTATGAATTTAATCAAATAACTTGACCTAAATAGTCAGGAGGCCTGGCTATCTCTGGGAATCTATTCTAAAAAACTACAAGCATTGACAAATTTGAAGCAGGAATGCTGGTTGTATGGCAGAAAACCTGATGGTTAAGGGCCTGAGTTGTTTTTTTGTTTGTTTGTTTTTTAAGATTTTATTTATTTGTCAGAGAGAGAGAGAGAGAGAGAGAGAATGAGCAAGCACAGGCAGACAGAGTGGCAGGCAGAGGCAGAGGGAGAAGCAGGCTCCCTGCCGACCAAGGAGCCCGATGTGGGACTCGATCCCAGAACGCTGGGATCATGACCTGAGCCGAAGGCAGCCGCTTAACCAACTCAGCCATCCAGGCGTCCCAAGGGCCTGAGTTTTAGAGCCAGAGAGACCTGGGTTCCAAACCCATCTAGCTGTCACTTGCTAGCTGAATGACTTGGAACAGGAAGCTCAACTCTCTGAGTGGTGGATATTTCACCTATTAAATGAATGAAGTAACAACCACCTTACAGGATTGCCATGAGGATTAACTGATATATTTGTGAAGCCCTTAGCCTGGTGTCTGGAGTGTGGTAAACCTTCCATTAACAGTGCCTACATCTGTGAGCATCAAATATTTCCAAAGAGAAAAAAAATAAGACAAGTCCTCTTTAAGATCAAGATTGGAGGATGTTGAAGGTTTCTAGATGCAGAAAGAATTTGCTTTCATTACATGGAAAGTAATTTTCACTTAGGGAAAAGGCTGCAAAAGTGAATCATTCATTCCACAAATATGCCAACTATGCAGCATCAGGGAATTCAAAGATGAACAAGAGAGAAATGGTCCCTTCCCTCCAGAAAATAACAGTCTAGAAGGTATGCACTCATGGAAATGGGCAATCACAAGGGTCCTATCTCTCACATAATGCCCTGATGCCCCCCACAGCTCCACCAGAAACCACACCAGGCCCTCTTCCTATCTCACACTCCACTTCCTGCCAATCCAGGCAAAAGACTTGAAATCTTTAACCAGGTCTTCCTGGGTCATAAGAGCTTCATAAGATGAGCAACCAGCTTCTAGCCTATGACTGTACCTTAGAACTTGATGTGTCTAGGCTACTGTTAGAAACTGAATTGTGTGTTAAAATTTGTACACTGAAATCCTAACTCCCAATACCTCAAGTTGTGTATTTAAAGATAGGAGATTTACAGGAGTGATTAAGTAAAAATGAGATCATTTTAGGGTAGTCCCTAATTCAATCTAACTGGTATCCTTATAAGAGGAAATTTGGACACACAAAAAGAGACATCAAGGATTCACATGCACAAAACATTGTGTGAGGACACAGTGAGAGGACTGCCATCTTCAAGCCGTGGAGAGAGGCCTCAGGAGAAACCAAATGTGCCAACACCTTGATCTTGCACTTCCAGCCTCCAGAATCTTAAGAAAATATATTTTTGTTGTTTAAGCCACCCAGTCTGTGCTATTTTGTTGTGGCAGTACCACAAACTAATTCAGTTGCTCTCTAGATGATGGCAGGAGAGAATAAGAGCTTTTGTGCCCAAGAAGCGACAATATGTACTGAGTGGATGACAAAGGGTGTTGATTCTTTCATTTAAAATTTTTTTTATTTAAATTCAATTTAGTTAACATATAGTGTATTATTAGTTTCAAGGGTAGTATTTAGTGATTTCATCAGTTGCATATAACATCTGGTGCTCATTCCATCAAGTGCCCTCCTTAATGCCCATTACCTAGGTACCCCATTTCCCCCATCAACCTCCCCTCTAGCAAGCTTCAGTTTGTTCTCTATCATTAAAAGTCTCTTATGGTCGGCCTCCCTCTCTGATTTTATCTTATTTTTCCTTTACTCCCTTAGTTCATCTATTTTGTTTCTTAAATTCCACGTGGTGAGTGAAATCATATGGTATTTGTCTTTCTTTGACTGATTTATTTCACTTAGCATAATATCCTCTAGTTTTGTGTGGTATACACACACACACACACACGTGTGTATATATACACACATATACATATACATATACATATACATATACAATGGAATATTACTAAGTCATCAAAAAGAATGAAAACTTGCCATTTGGATTCTACTTTTAAAAGAATGTGTCACCCAGTGAAATGGGCCATCTCTCCAGAAAGGTTTTCTTGATAAGGGTACTGTCAAACATCACTTTCACCCACCAAAGCACCTAATCACACATAACTACCAACAATGGGTTCAATGGGACATTTTCCCAACCAAATGAGACTAGCCAGGAGACTGCAATGAAATAGTGTCAGGCACATAATAATAATGGCCTATATTTTACTGAACACATACTACATACTACATTGAACACATACTACAGTGACTGTTCTAAGCACTTTACATGTAATAACAAATTTAATCTTCAGCACAAACTATGCATTAGTTCCCTGTCTTTGCTATACCAAATTATCACAGACCAGGTGGCTTAAAGCAACAGAAATGTATTCTCTCACAGTTCTCATGTTCACAGGCTGGACTAAAGACTGGAAGTCCAAAATTGAGGAATTGGCAGAGCCATACTCCACCTTACATCTGTAGGGGAGAATCCTTCCTTGCCTCTTCCAGCTTCTGGTAGTGGTGGGCTATGCTTGGCATCTGTGGCTTAGAGCAGCATCACTCTGGCCTTACCCCCATTGTGACATGGTGTTCCTGTGTATTTGTTTTCTTATAAGAATACCAGTTATTGGATTAAGACTCACCAAACTCCAGTATGAGCTCATCTTAATAGAACCAATTATATCTGCAAAGACCCTATTTCCAAATAATATTACATGAAGTTTCAGGTAGATATGAATTTGGAGGGACACTATTCAAGCCAGCAGAAGTAGGGACTGTTACTGTCATGTCAGTTTTTGAGATTAAAAGACCCGAGCACAGAGATGAAACAACTTTCCAAGTTTGCCTGGATAATCAACAGCAGAGCTCAGATGCAGGTCAAAAGTCCATGTTAACAGCTTCACTATCCTGCCTCTCAAAAAATATTTCCTAAATGAATAAATAAAATGGTCACAAATGGCTGAGTTCCAACATCCTCAATTACATTGCCCTAATTTCCCTCATCAGCATCTCTCTCTGAGACCACTGCACCAACCTCACAAGTAATGTCTCTCTTTCTACTTTCTCCTTTCTCAAGTCTGCTCTCTTCATGACCTCCAGAGGTGAGTTTTCACAACACAGATATGATCATCAATACTGAAAAGATCTTATTTACAGTTCTTAAACATTAGAATTAATAACTTAGCACAGCAGTCAATGTTCTTCACGCACTGGACTAAAAACTCTATGTGTGCAGGGACTGTGTCCATTTTTGCTCACCACTGCATCTTTAACAACATCCTCAGGTCCCTAGTATTGAATAGTCCTTCAAAAGTCATTATTAAGTGGATGGAAAGCTGAGTGAGTGAATGAATGAATGAACGAATGAACAATTTGGGCCCACGTATATTTCTAGCCTTACATTCTGCTGCTTTACCTACAACCATTCTCCACCACTCAGACCTCCTCATCACCCATTTGCCTTTCCAGTGTTGTAGATATACTTGGCAGCTCATACCATGAACCAAACTGATGTGCCCAGGTACCTTTGTTTACACTGTGTCCTGTGAGGTATATCATGCTCACTCTCAGGGCCCAGATCAAACCTCCCCTTCCCACTAGGTACATTTAGACCACACACACACATACATCTCACACACACAAATTGCTTCCACTAACAATGGTACCATCAATCTTTGTGATGTCACAAACACTGCATTTGGTTTTCTCTATGACATCTAGTTCTAAAAGGTTTCTTCCTATCTCCACTTTTGAGAGGTCCTTTGGGGGAAGAGGCTGTGTCTTCTCTGTTGGATATTATCAGTGTTTAGCACAGTGCTCATCAGAGAGTGGACACTCAATAAATGTTTTCTGGATAAACAACTGAAAAAATAGTCTAATGTCAATGTGTACATAAACACAGGCTTTATTTCTATTTTGACTAAGGTTTGACTGTACACATACAGAATCCAATTCCCAAATGATGAAGCAACTTCTTGGCTTTCAAAACTACCCAAGCACAGATGTCACACAGCTAAGGAAAGGCTGAAGCTGAAATTATGATTCAAAAACCTATCCTAGGGTAAACTTACGAAGATGCACTGGAGGCACCTGCCACTCCCTGAACACTTATTTGCCCATGTGATGCATAAATAAGATGTAGAGATGAATAAATTGACAATGTGATTCCAGCACCAAGGACTGCCTTTACATCATTGACATAGCTTTATAGCTTTGTTGTTTTTAATCAATTACATGTGAGTCCATTTCAGTCCATTAATAAGCCTATTTAGTCACTTCTTATTTAGTGTAATTATGGGGATAGTGTGGCATGGAGTTGAGAGCATGGATTAGGAATCAGAGAAACCAGACATGCTCTAGTGTCCACCATCTTTAATATGTATGTGAGCATGTAGGGGTATCCAGGTGGCTCACTAGATTAAGTGTCTGCCTTCGGCTCAGGTCATGATCTCGGGGTCCTGGAATCGAACCCTGCATTGGGTTCCCCGCTCAGGGAGAAGCCTTTTTCTCCCTCTCCCTTTACCTTCCCCCCAACTCATGCATTCTCTCTCTCTCTCTCTCTCAAATAAATAATAATCTTTTAAAAAATATGTATGTGGGCACTGGATCCGGCTGTTTCAGGGATTTAATGCTCGAGGCTCGTGGCCGGCTGTGTGAGTTCCCTGACCTTCCTGCCATCCCTGCCCTCACAGTGCCAAAACCTGAAGTTACCACGTGATCCCTGGGTTTCCCATATAGAGTCTCAGAGGCTCTCTGAGCAGCCCACAAGTTCCTTCCCCGTCTCCATTTGTGGTGGCTCTGGCAGCTGGGATCCTCCTTCAGTCTGGGCTCGTGGGCGGGCACTGGGGCCTCCCCTTTCCCGCACCACCCCTCCCCGAGGTCTCGGCCCCTTGGGTGCCTCCAAGTTTCCCCAGCACTCACCATCTGGGGTCAGGGTCTCCTCCAAGTTGTCAGGGCTGGCATCCGCCAGGGAGCAGCAACCCGTGCTTAAGAAGGACAAGTTTGGATTAGAACCATCTGATGAACAGCAGAAACAGTCCTATCAGCACTGTGTGTTGGTGCTGTACTGAGCAGCCTTGAACTCATTTTGACGGAGAGCTGTCCCATGGCACAACTGAAAGAAGCATTCCAGGGTGCACCTTGACTGCACCATGGTCGATACATCCAGCTACATCTGTTCAGCTATATCTCACCAAAATGACTAGGAGGAGGAATGCCCAACAGAAGAAAAATTCAGAGGATGGGCCCTCTGCAACAGAGCTAATGGCTACCTACATAGACAATACGTGAGAAAGGGAATTCAGGCTAGCAATTATCCAGACAATAGCTAGGTTGGAGAAAGCCATGGATGACAAAACAGAATTGATTAGGACAGAAGTGAAAGCCACCAGGGATGATGTTCACAATGTTAGGGCAGAACTGAAAGCCAGCAGGGATGATGTTCACAATGCTCTCAATGAGTTCCAATCCAATCTAAATTCCCTAAAAGCTAGGGTAACTGAGACAGAAGATAGAATTAGTGATCTGGAGGAAAAACAGATAGAGAGAAAGGATCAGGAGGAAGCCTGGAACAAACAGCTTAGAAGCCATGAAAACAGAATTTTGGAAATAAATGATGCCATGAAAAGTTCCAATGTCAGAACTATTGGAATCCCTAAAGGGGAGAAGAAAGAAAGAAGTCTAGAAGATATAGTGGAATAAGTTCTCCATGAAAATTTTCCCAACCTCATGAATGGAACCAGCATTCATGTACTAGAGGCAGAACGGTCTCCTCCCAAGATTATAGATTCTTGAAAGTCCTCAAGACACCTGATAGTAAGAATGAGGAATTATAATTCTAGAGAAACTCTCTTGAAGGCAACTAGGACAAAAGGGCTCCTTATGTACAGAGGAAAGCCCATCAGAATAACGTCAGACCTGTCCACAGCAACCTGGCAAGCCCGAAAGGGCTGGCAAGATATATTCAGGGTGCTAAATGAGAAGAACGTACAGCCAAGAATACTTTTATCCAGCAAGAATGACATTCAAAATGGATGGAGAGATAAAGAGTTCCCAAGACTGGCAAGGCTTGAAAGAATATGCGACCACCAAGCCAACACTGCAGGAAATATTAAGGGAGGTTCTATAAAAGAGAAAAAATCCTAAGAATATCATTGAACAGAAATATAGAGACAATCTACAGAAAGAAAGACTTCAAAGGTAATGCGATGTCAATAAAAACGTATCTATCAATAATCACTCTCAATGTGAATGGCCTAAATGCACCCATAAAATGACACAGGGTTGCAGATTGGATAAAACGACAGGACCCATCCATACGTTGTCTACAAGAGACCCATTTTGAACCTAAGGATTCACCCAGATTGAAAGTGAAGGGATGGAGAAGCATCTTTCATGCCAGTGGGCCTCAAAAGAAGGAAGGAGTAAGCAATTCTCATATCAGATTAATTCAATTTTAAACTAAAGACTGTAGTCAGAGATACAGAAGGACACTACATCATTCTTAAAGGGACTATCCACCAAGATGATCTAACATTTGTAAATATCTATGCCCCCAATATGGGAGCAGCCAATTACATAAGAAAACTATTAATCAAGATAGAGAGTCATATTGATATGAATACATTGATAGTAGGAGATCTTAACATGCCTCTCTCAGTAAGATCATCCAAGCAGAAAATCAATAAAGAAACAAGAGCATTGAATGACACATTGGACCAGATGGACCTCATAGATATATACAGAACATTCCACCCTAAAACAAAACTCATTCTTCTCAAGTGCCCATGGAACCTTCTCCAGAATAGACCACATCCTGGGTCACAAATCAGGGCTCAACCGATACCAAAAGATGGAGATTATTCCCTGCATATTCTCAGATCACAATGCTTTGAAACTGGAGCTCAATCACAAGGAAAAGTTTGGAAGGAACTCAAACACCTGGACGCTAAAGACCACCTTGCTTAAGAATGCGTGGATCAACCAGGAGATCAAAGAAGAACTTAAACAATTCATGGAAACCAATGAGAATGAAGACACTTTGGTCAAAACCTATGGGATACAGCAAAGGCGGTCCTAAGGGGGAAATACATAGCCATCCAAGCCTCCCTCAAAAAAATTGAAAAATGCAGAATACACCAGCTGTCTCTGCACCTTAAAGAACTGGAGAATCAACAACAAAGTAAACCAACTCCACACACAAGAAGGGAAATAATCAAGATTAGAGCAGAGATCAATGAGGTAGAAACTAGAGATACAGTAGAACGTATCAAAGAAACTAGAAGGTGGTTTTTTGAAAGAATCAATAAGATCGATAAACCATTGGCCACACTAATCCAAAGATAATAAAGAAAGCTCAAATTAATAAAATTATGAATGAAAAGGGAGAGATCACAACTAACACCAAGGAAATAGAAACACTCATCAGAAATTATTATCAACAGTTATACGCCAATAAGTTAAGCAACCTAGATGAAATGGATGCATTCCTGGAAAACTATAAACTCCCAAAATTGAACCAGGAAGAAATTGACAACCTGAATACACTGATATCTAGTAACGAGATTGAAGCAGCGATCAAAAACCTCCCCAAAAACAAGAGCTGAGGACCTGACGGATTCCCTGGAGAATTATACCAAACTTTCAAAGAAGAAATAACATCTATTCTCCTGAAGCTTTTTCAAAAAATTGAAGCAGAAGGAAAACTTCCAGACTCTTTTTATGAAGCCAGCATTACCCTGATCCCAAAACCAGGCAAAGACCACACCAAAAAGGAGAATTTCAGACCAATATCACTGATAAATACGGATGCTAAGATTCTCAACAAGATCCTAGCAAACAGGATCCAACAGCACATTAAAAAGATTACCCACTATGACCAGGTGGGATTCATCCCTGGGTTACCAGGACGGTTCAACATTCGCAAATCAATGAGTGTAATAGAACAAATCAATAAGAGAAGAGAGAAGAACCACATGGTCCTCTCAATTGATGCAGAAAAAGCATTTGACAAAATCCAGTATCCGTTCCTGATTAAAACGCTTCAAAGTATAGAGATAGAGGGAACATTCCTGAACTTCACAAAATCTATCTATGTAAGACCCACAGCAAATATCATCCTCAATGGGAAAAAGCTCACAGCCTTCCCGTTGAGATCAGGAACACGACAAGGATGCACACTCTCACCACTCTTGTTCAACATAGTATTAGAAGTCCTAGCAACAGCAATGAGACGAAAAAGAGAAATAAAATGTATCCAAACTGGCAATGAAGAAGTCAAACTCTCTCTCTTTGCAGATGACATGATACTTTATATGGAAAACCCAAAAGACTCCACCCCGAAACTACTAGAACTCATACAGCAATTCAGTAATGTGGCAGGATACAAAGTCAATGTACAGAAATCAGTGGCTTCTTATACACTAAAAATGAAAATACAGAAAGGGAAATTAGAGAATCGATTCCATTTACTATAGCACCAAGAACCATAAGATACCCAGGAATAAATCTAACCAAAGAGGTAAAGGATCTGTACTCGAGGAACTACAGAACACTCATGAAAGAAATTGAAGAAGACACAAAAAGATGGAAGACCATTCCATGCTCTTGGATCGGAAGAATAAACATTGTTAAAATGTCTATACTACCTAGAGCAATCTATACTTTTAATGCCATTCCGATCAAAATTCCACCAGTATTTTTCAAAGAGCTTGAGCAAATAATCCTAAAATTTGTATGGAATCAGAAGAGGCCCCGAATTGCTAAGGAAATGTTGAAAAACAAGAATAAAACTGGCAGCATCATGTTACCTGATTTCAAGCTTACTACAAAGGTGTGATCACCAAGAAAGCATGGTACTGGCATCAAAACAGACACATAGACCAATGGAAAAGAGTAGAGAGCCCAGATATGGACCCTCAACTAAAATAGGCCAAATAACCTTCGACAAAGCAGGAAAAAATACACAGTGGAAAAAAGACAGTCTCTTCAATAAATGGTGCTGGGAAAATTGGACAGCTACATGTAGAAGAATGAAACTTTACCATTCTCTTACACGGTACACAAAGATAAATTCGAAACGGATAAAAGACCTCAACGTAAGACAGAAATCCATCAGAATCCTAGAAGAGAACATAGGCAGTAACCTCTTCGATATCAGCCACAGCAACTTCTTTCAAGATATGACTCCAAAGGCAAAGGAAACAAAAGCAAAAATGAACTTCTGGGATTTCATCAAGATCAAAAGCTTCTGCACAGCAAAGGAAACAGTCACCAAAACAAAGAGGCAACCCACGGAATGGGAGAAGATATTTGCAAATGACAGTACAGACAAAAGGTTGATATCCAGGATCTATGGAGAACTTCTCAAACTCAACACACACAAAACAGATAATCATGTCAAAAAATGGGCAGAAGACATGAACAGACACTTCTCCAATGAAGACATATAAATGGCTATCAGACACATGAAAAAATGTTCATCATCACGAGCCATCAGGGAGATTCGAATTAAAACCACATTGAGATACCACCTTATACCAGTTAGAATGGCCAAAATTAGCAAGACAGGAAACCACATGTTTTGGAGAGGATGTGGAGAAAGGGAAACCCTCTTACACTCTTGGTGGGAATGCAAGTTGGTACAGCCACTTTGGAGGACATTGTGGAGATTCCTCAAGAAATTAAAAATAGAGCTTCCGTATGACCCTTCAATTGCACTACTGGGTATTTACCCCAAGGATACAGATGTAGTGAAAAGAAGGGCCATCTGTACCCCAATGTTTATAGCAGCAATGGCCACGGTCACCAAACTGGAAAGAACCAAGATGCTCTTCAACGGACGAATGGTTAAGGAAGTTGTGGTCCATATACACTATGGAGTATTATGCCTCCATCGGAAGGGATGAATACCCAATTTTTGTATCAACATGGATGGGACTGGAAGAGTTTATGCTGAATGAAATAAGTCAAGCAGAGGGAGTCAATTATCATATGGTTTCACTTATTTGTTGAGCATAACAAATAACACGGAGGACATGGGGAGATGGAGAGGAGAGGGGAGATGAGGGAAATTGGAGGGGGAGATGAACCATGGGAGACTATGGACTCTGAAAAACAACCTGAGGGTTTTGAAGGGGCGGGGGGTGGGAGGTTGGGGGAGCCAGGTGGTGGGTATTATGGAGGGCACGAATTGCATGGAGCACTGGGTGTGGTGTAAAACTATGAATTCTGTTACGCTGAAAAAATATGTATGTGAACATGTAGGCATATATACATGCATGTGTTTCCCTCCTTTGGCCACCCATCCTCCTCTTTTTACCACGTCATTTCATGATATCCTTCACAAGTACACTCTTTAAAGAGTTATTTACATATATTTATGCATGTGTCCCACTTCCTCACTTCACATTCTTTCCAGAACCACAATTAGGGAACTGTCTCCTCACACCCAGGCCATTCATATCAAGTTCAACTATGTCCTCCATGTTGTCAACTTCCTGCCCTTATCTTACTTGGCTTTTCAGCAACAAAGGTCCTTATGTTTTCTACACATAAGGACCACCTTCCATGTTTGAAATATTTATTTCCTCTCTTGGCTACTGTTAACTCCACTTTCTCTTAGTTCCACATCCTCCCTGCTATCTCGCAGGCTGTCCACCTGACCTTGAAATCCTGGTGTGTCTTGGGACTCCAGCTTGTTTTCTTTGTCTTTCTGTCTATCTCTCTATCATTGCCTCCTGTCCAGTGGTCTTAATGCCATATGTACACTCACAACCCTGCCTATCCTGGCTTTGTCTCTGGACTTCTTACTCCTCTAACAGTCCCCTTGCCAGACAGAGATTAGAAGAAAAGTAAGCATGGACCCCATACAGTCAGAGTACCTGACTTAGAATCCTTACTTGGCATTTATTTGCTTCAGAACTTCGGGAATTTAAGAACCTATTTTCTCATCTATGAAATAGGAATAATGCCTCACAGGATTAGGATTCTTTTAAAGATTAAATGAATTGACACATTTAAAATATATACCAGTTCCAAGAACATGGCAGACACTCAATAAATTATAGCAATTATTATGACCAGTAGTAGCAATTGGAGTATGTTCTCTTGATGTCAAAGATGCATCTCGAAATTGATGTTCCTAAAATAGACCTCTAGATTTTCCTTTAAAAACTCATTTCTACTTATGACCCTATCATATTACTTTATTTTATTTTCTTTATAAAATGTATTGCTATCTGAAATTTCATTATTTGTGTCTTACCTATTTACTCTTTGCCCCACCTCCAGCTAGGAAGCTAGGATTTAAGCTTCATGAGTGTAGACCCATGTCTGTCTTGTTCACTGCTGTGATTCTACCATCTCAAAAGTGACTTGTATTAACACATAGTAGGTGTTCAATACAGAGATGCTAAATGAGTATATTAATGAATTAACTGATAAACAATTTGACTTGGACTTGATACCTACACCTAGCATTTACTAGCTATGGGACATTAAGAAAACATTTAACCTTTATGAGCCTTAACTTTCTCACCTTAACTATTTAACAGAGTTACTGTGAAGGCTAAGTGCACTTAACATGCTTAGCACAGTGCCTGGTTCAGAGTAACTATTTTTCATTATGTGATAATGAAAAAATGAAAATAATCATTTGTATGAATCACAGAATAGTCTTTAAAGGAGTTGGAATCTAAGTAATCTGAAGCAAGATATTGCCAGAAAATTTAAAAAATATGTAGTGTGTAGAATAATAGACTTTTAGAACTAGAAGGAACCTTCAAAAAGCAACTTTTTTATTCATTTCATGAATATGCAAAGGTGCAAACTGATGCCTGGATAACTAGATGATTTGTCCAAGATCACAGACTTAGAAATAGAACTAAAATCCAGGTCCCCTAACTCTAAGTCCATCAAATATGATATAGTGCCTTAACTTTTCCCAATTATTTCGCTTTGATCATTTAGCTACATGAACATACTTCACACATAAGTTTCATGTTGAATTCCTTTTCAAATAAGAATAAATTATAACTACTTGAAAAGTATTCCTATTGCTGGCAAGATGTGAAAAGACATACAGATATCAATATATACACACCCAATATTTCTCTCTCCATCATTTCTCCTTTCATTCTTTGATCACCTATTATAGGTTCAATGCTGTGTCTGATGTGGAAGAAAACAAGTGGAAGACACAGTCCCAACTTTCAAGGAGTTTTGGGCACAATTATCCATGTTGGTTACTCAACAAATACAGTGGGTTACCCAACCAAAATATGTTGAGCCTCTGCCCTGTGCCAGACACTTTGCTAGGTTCTAGAAATGCAGTGGGGGTTAGAGTGAGGTTAGGCTACCATCACAAAGAGAACCAAAATAATTCAGTGGTTTGAAGAAGATTGAAGTGAATTTCTTTCTAGTATGACAATTTGAGGTAAAGTACAGGTTAGTGGGTAGTTCGATTCCACTTGGTCATTTGGAGATTCAGGTTTCTTCCCTCCTCTCTACCATTCTCTGAGGCTTTGCTTTGCATCCTCCGTACACTGGACACTGGGTCACAATTATTCCAGCTGGCAAGAACAGAAAGGGAAAATAAAATGCCCACATTCTATTTGTAGGAACTTAAACATGTGGCTACACACAACTACAAGGTAAGCTGGGAGATGTAGGTGTCTGGAAGTCATGAGCCTGGCTATAATTCTATCACTGTGGACAAGAGGAGGAAGTGTTTGCAAAGATAGCTTACTGTCTCAGCCTCAGTGGATCAAACCTTCCCATTTTCCCTACCTTTGTATACCCATAATCTAGATGGGAGACAGAAAATAATAAAATCCTTATGAACTATGATAAACATCATGAAAGAAACACATATGGGTCCTGAGAGCATAGAATGGGGAGACTAACCTGGTCAAGTCCGGAGCTTCAGGAAGCAAGAGCAGCCTATGGAGAGTCCAGACAGCAGATGGGGCATGGCTTCAGACTCTGGAGCCAATCAGAACATTCATATTTCTGTCTTAGCTCTAGAACTTTCTAGCTGTGTGATCTTGAATGTGTTATTTTACCTCTTGTGCTTTATTTTCCTCATTTGTAAAATAAGATTGAATAATTATTATTTACTTAATAATATGACAAATTATCTAACATTATTATATTATTATACCATAATTTTATTATTATTATGTTATAGTTATCATAATCATCATCATTATTATATCATAAATTCCTTTGGTATGAAGATTAATTTTAAGTGCTAAACTACAGACACATACCAAATACAGCTAATGCGCTCCACGGCTTTGGGGGACATGCAACAGGAGGTCAGGAATTTAGCAAGTAGTAATCTATGTGAGTTACCTAGTGGTGAGTACTTAGTATTTTCTGGCAAAAGCACAGGCATTTCTTATGCTAAGTAATTCAAGAGTTTCTATGTTTTTATATTTTAGTCTGTGAAAAAGCCCAACCTTGACTATGTGTGTCCTATATGTTGAATGAGGAGAAATGTCTAACTAGTAAATCTCTGAGCTGTTACCACCAGAGTAGGTACAAATAAGGTTATTTGTAAATTAGACATTTGCTTGGGAAGTATCAAGGGGTTGTAGATAGGAACCTCTATCCATACACTCAGGTGAATATTCATTCCTACTCTTTGTGCCTATTTCCTTGTATTTTAGAAATTAACTAATTTCAGTTCTAAGTCTTCATTACATTGTGCAGTTAGGATATTCAACCATGGTTTTGGTGTCTCCTCTCACATCTGGCACAAGATAAGCTTTGGTATTTTAATTAGCACCCTATAACAGGGAAGCCCCTTTATTCACCAATCACTATAGAGACCAATTCACTCTGTGATTTGTGCTTTTTCTGTTCAGGTGGTTCTCTCAGGTTGTGGGTTTGTGACATGCCTCTGGGGAGCTTAGTGTTTACTCTTGCCTCCTCTGCCACTGTTCCCTCCGGGATCCAGCCACCTTCTTGAAGCACAGCCAGGGAGGGATGGTGAGGAGAAGGATGTTGTCCACTGCTCACAGAAACCACAAACCTCTGCCATTTCTACTGTCTGAGAATTATTATTTTTTTTTTTGGCCTAGGACAATCTCACTCTTTATGGTTCCCTCAGGGCCATTCTTTCTCTCCTCAAACTCTCCAGACTCCAGCCTTAGAAAATTTCCTCAAAGGCATGGAATTTTGTAAACAAAAGTCAGAAAAGTTAATTGTTTACATCCTTCATTCCCTGCCATAAAACTCCCTGAGAAAGAGAAGCAGGATTCCAATGCCTGCTTAACTGGGGAACAGTGAAAGAAAAATTCAGAAAGAAAGGTGTGTAGAAAAATCATCTTGCTACCTTGACGCTTGTGTTTATGTCCCACTGAGGGAACATTTTCATCAGAAACTCTTCCAAAATTATTTTGCTCAGAGATTAACCTTTTTCTTTTTGCCCCGAGACACTGGGACAAAGTACAGGACTCCACCAGCAGCAAGCTGACTACCTGAAAAGAGGAGACACTCAAATGCAGTGGTGATGACTGTTCATTTTACCTTGTGCTGATTTGTTTCCATTAACAGTTGAACTGCTTATCAATGATTACAATTCTGGAGTTTTCACATTAAATCAAGATACCTGACATTTCTTTTGGAGGAAAACAAAAACCAGACTCTCAAAATACTGAATCTGTATTGCCAAATAACAACACTGAGACTGAGTTGTGGCACCTCTTTTAGATGGAATACATGCCCTCTGATTTCCCACAGAACCCAATACCCCTAACTCCCTAAAATCCAGTTGTGGTGCCAGATGACAGGTATCATCATAATTAGTGATGCCATTTTTTTTAACTGTAGAATTAAGAAGAAAATAACTATTTTTATGGATTCTTGTTCCATGTAGAGAAATTAAAGACAGACAAGAGGGAATCTTTGCTTTAAGAAAAGTGGGAATGAAAATATTTGTGCAAATTAAAAATAATCCTACTTGTTTAATATGCACATGAAGTGAGTCTGAGTCTAAGAATACAACTTAAGAGTAGGTTGCCTAATAAAATATAAAATAACATTTGAATCTCAGATAATGGATTTTTTTCTTTGTGTAAGTATATCTTAGATATTGCATGAGACATACTTAAAATAATCATGGTTTTTCTAAAACTTCAACGTATCTGGGCATCCTGGGTTTGTTTATTTTTTAAATCCAACAATCCTATTAATGAGGCCATCAGAAAACAAATATGCCTCCTGGTTCCCTTTATTGTCTTATTAACTTTTTGCTATGGTTGTGTAGGAAAAGTAGAAGAAAAGTACCTAGAGTATCAGGAGCTGTCAAAGAACATTTGGCAGAGTGCTGGAGAAAAACAACCTCCTTACATGTAGAGAGTATAGATGTTATTTCAAATGTGGGCATAGACATTGAACAAGTGCAGATGAAGAAAATGAAGCTTCTCTTTCCAGTGGAGAGCATGGCATTAAAGGGAATGAGTCTCGTATGTGAACATTAGAGACCATAGGAACATAAGATCCCAGAACAGGATCAGCAGAAAGTGGGAAATTAAAGGAAAAACACATCTGGACCAGCCCAGGACAGAGACAACTCCTCTGCCACACCTAAAGAGCTTAAGCAAATTCTTAGTGAGGAGCAATTAAAAAATTGATAGTCTCCATGGTCACATACAATTAAGTTTGTGTTAGTTGTTAGGTAAACTAGATGTGGTCTCTACTTCAAATAACATGTTCATTCACACTCAATTCAACCTGAGTTAAAAAATTACTTTATAGGGACTCTTTTAGATAGATTTCTGGACTGGGTGTGTCTGAGTTCTACCTGAGTATTCCAGTCAAGGCTTGAATTTCCAGGTGATTAACATTTGAGAAAAGGTTTCCTTGACATAAAGCTGATTAAGAAATTGATTCCTAGGGTGTCTGGGTGACTCAGTTGGTTAAGCATCTGATTCTAGGTTTCAGTTTAGGTCATGATCTCAGGGTTGTGGAATCAGGCCCCATGTTGGGCTCAGTGCTCAGCACAGAGGCTTCTTGAGATTCTCTCCCTCTTCCTCTATCTCTCTTTCTCTCCAATAAAACAAATTTTTAAAAAAGAAATTGATTTCTGTCTTGAAGTATCAAATGAGAATTTGAAGATAAGAATGAGAGCACCTCTGCCATTCTGTGACCTATCATTGAGAGGGTAGAGAAGGACATGTGAATAAATTGTTGCATGGAGTATGGTAAGTCTGTGATACAGGTAGGTATGGATGCTACAGGGGAGGGAATTCTATTCAGATCTGAGACATTATTGGAAGGCTTTCTTTAACAGGTAATAACTGAGGGGAATGTTCAAGAATAAACTAAAGTTAAGTGAGAAAAGTGAAAAAGTGCATTCCAAGCAGGGAGGTCATTTTGAGGCCAGGAGAGCTCTCATATTGCCTAGAAAGCAATTGATTAACTGGCAAGTGCCAGGGAGGGAGAAGTTACAGCTGAGACTGAAGAAACAGATACAAGCAGGTCACCAAAGCCTTGTGTGGCCATGCTCAGGATCTCAAGCTTTCTTTTGTAATCACTATCAAGCTCCTGAAGTCTTTTAAATAGGAGTGACAAGGTCTAATGTGAACTTTAAGTCAACTGTAAGGAAAGAGCAGACAGAGCAGCTGCAGGGAGACCACTTACAAGATTATTGCAAAAGTCAAAGTGAGGATTGACCAGGGCTTAAACTATAGCAGCAAGAAATAAAGGGAAGGACTGAATAGATTTACTACATCATATGGAGATAAAACTTATCAGATGTAGTAACTGATTGAATGGGAGAATATGAAGACTCTTGGATAAGATCAAAAAGCCAAGGATGAATTCCAGCTTGGATCACTGGGTGATGCCAACCAAAATAGGGAATACCAGAGAGGGAAGAAGATAAATTTGGCTTTGGATATGCCAAGTTTCTAGATGCCTGTGGAATATCCAAATGGAGATAATACAGGAAGTGGTGCTGTTTGTAAGACCTTCAAAGTCCTAGGCACTCTTATTTCTGGAAGCCCCATCCTACATCATAGCAAACATATTAAAATGTACCCACATTCCACATTAAATTTAGCTTTTGCAATAAAAAATTTGAGAGGGTTTTTGTAATTTTGATTTTTGAAATTATTTGCAATACATTTAATTTTTTATTATTTTGATTTTTTCAATTGTTTACAAATTGAATATTTTAAATAATAAATTTACTTTTGTAATGAAATTAACAAAATGTTTTTTTAACAAAATGTTATATTTTAAATAACACATTAGTTAAGCTTTTGCAGGGTTGTTTTAATATTTTTGAAGTTTATCATTTATTTATTTAAGTCTCACAGGTTTTACTAGGCCCTTGAAAAGTTCACAGGCTCCAGCATGAAGCCCATCATGCCTGATATAAAACTATCCAGTGAGCAGACAGTTGAATATATTAGTCTGGTGCTCAAGAAAGATATAGTTTTATGAGACAAAAATACATAAATTCTAAAAGTAAATTTAATTGCCTCAAGATAACATATAAATTGAGAAAAGAACAAGAAAAAAAGAAAGGAAGAGCACCAATATCTAAGAGAAGGTAAGAGGAATAATTCACAATGGAGATGGTGAAAATGGTGAGAAATTTGGGAAAGAAGGAGATCAGAGAACCGAGGAGCAAAAAATATTAGAGATCTCAGTTGATCATTAAAGTGGCACCAAAGGAAGTAGAGTGATCCATCCAATAAAACAAAACAGAAAGTGTCTACAGACTGGGATAGTGATAGTGATCTTAGTTAGCTAGTGTGGGGAGACCACCATATCCTAGAGATAATATCTCTAGGAACAGAAAGTCAGAAAAACTGAAGTTTGGGAAGGTTGAGAAATGAAGACAGATGAGAATGTAGAAGTAGCAACTGTGGAAATTAAGATAGGACAAAGAAAGATAGGCCAATAGTTGGAGTGTGACATTGCCCAAGTGAGTTAGTTGTAATTTGTTTGTTTAGATTAGGAAATTTTTGAGCACTCTTCTGAGTCCAAAAGAAATCTCCAACACAGGTGGAGATATTAGAGTTAATAGAGAGAGGATGAATTGGTGGAATGATGACTTGGAAGAGGAAGCAGACTGGAGCAAGACCTTCGGGCCAGTATCTCCCTTGATGGGTAAAAGGGTATCTTATCTCCTTGAGTGACAGCATATAGACATGCTGATTGTTTGGACTTCAACATACGTTCATTTGTACAATTATTTCTCTATTCCTGTCTCCCAACAGGACTGTGCAGGCCCAGAAGAGGACTGTCTTTTAATCCAGTCCTTTGATTCTTTTCCATGACATTTGGAGGTAGTTTCCTGGGCAGCATGGTTAAAGGATATTAGAGATCATTTACAAAGTCCTTTCCTGGCTGCATGATTAAAGGACATTAGAGATAATGTACAAAGTTCTTTCTCTTTCAGTTTTTTTAAGAGGAAATTTCAAAGAATACATGTTTGTTTTCTAAGAACATCATAGTGGAAAAGATTCTCCTGGTTCCAGGGGCAAGAGTCTCTCCAGTAATTCACATAATCAGAAGAGGAAGATGAGAGAAGAAAGAAGTGGAGGGTCTGTAACCTAAGAGAAATTGAATTCCCCTTCTCAATCAGTTACATATCAATCATCTGTACGTTTATCCAAACCCTGTTTGGCTCTATTTATTATTCATTCATTCAATAAAAATGTGTGTGGGCTTGGCACAGACGCTCTAGGTTCCTATGCAAAGTGACAAATTCTGAATGAATATTATTCAATGTATAGCACCATTCTCCCTTTATTGCCCTCAAATACTTCCTTCCAAATTTGAAGGGTGACCCACTGCTCAGCAGTTCTAGGATTTGATGAACAATTCTCTGCTGACCCTTTCTCAAGCTTTTCCTCCTCACCACAGAACAGATACAAGTACAGTTCACTTTGGAAACTCTGGGGTTGGCTCTGGAATGGGAGTGGGTTTGGATTGGTAGTGTGGCATGAGCTGCAGAAGATGAGAAATGAGCATACTGACGTATTCTCCTATTAGTCAGAAAAATTCTAAGAAACTGTTCCCAAAGAGAGGTGGTAAGAGGATTTTTTTCCCCTCCTCTATTAGACTTATATAACTCGTAAAATAACAGGCTGCCATTTTAGAATAGTTGGTGTTGGCATGCTGTTGTGAAAATTACATGAAACTATTCTTTTTAGAAAATATTACTTCAGGTTTTAGGTTAAAGTTTGATGCCAAACACAGATGAGTAGTTGGTTTACACAATTATCGCCTTTTTCTTAGAAGTAAGGGCAAAACCTCAAAACATGCCACAGCAGAAAAGCTATTTCTGTCACTGGCTAACAATTGAAGGACATCCATAAACCTTTGGAAATTAATATCCCCCAGGAAAATCTATTTGACGAAAGTCACAAGGAAGTTATTAACTAGAGTTAAGTCACTGACAAGAGATATTATTAATGGTCTCATCAAAATTTCAAGTGCATCTGACTATCACATTGCAAGCCTTATTATTGACGACTCAGAGAATATTAAATTATTCTACAGTAGTTATGTGGCTAGAGATCAAATGAAAAAAGATGAAAAGCTTAAGTTCTAGGTAACTCCATAATTCTTTAGGCTTCACACAATTAAAAAGTTAGTCATTAGCCTTTCTGTCTCCCTCTCCCCTAAATCTACTGATTGCCAATACAGTTGGTTCTTTTTAATTGTTAATTGTTCCCTCTTCCTCTTCCAAATGCTGATGCAGGCAGGATGAAAGTCAGAAAAATCCTCCAAGCTTTGGTTTTCCAGAAGCAGCTCAGGAAACTTAGTTTATTTTCAGATTGGAAGAGACACTTTCAAGTACACTGGGTCTCTAATTGCCATCCCTCAAAGACATTTTCCACAAGGGAAACAAGCATTCTCTTTCCCACTCAATTCTCTCTCTCTCTCTCTGAGATCTTGACCAAACTTTCAAGTTGATACCAGGTTAAATTCCATGTTTTGCCCTTATTAATGTTCTCCATAAGTGCTGAAGTTTGACCAAGCACTGATGTTGGATAATAAGTTATATATAAAGAGATACAGATTCTTAAAAAACCACCTTTTCAAAAACAGAGTATTTTATAAGGCCTTTCTAAATTATAAGTTTATCTGGTTAGCTAAGACAATTTTCTCCCCACCTCAGAACCCCTAGTTGAGGAAACATTTAATGGATTTCTATTACTCATGTAGCTCTCTGTGAGGAGCTAGAGAGACAAAGGTAAATGTGAGATTGTTCCTAGGATTCAAGAAAATCCAGAAATAAAACCAGCCATTTGACGCTATGTGATAAGAATGATATATACAGGTGATATGCCAGGAAGTCTGGGACATGGAAAAGAGTAGAGTACTTACCCAGTGTGGAAGGAATGAAGGAGAGTTCAAAGAAAGCAACCTGAAGGGGATGATGCCTATGCTGAACCTGGAAGAATGAGAAGGAATTATGAAGGAAGAAAGGAAGCTAGCATTCATTAGTGTCTACAATGGCCAGGTACTTTACACATGATTTTCTGTAGGGAACAGTATTGTGCTCTCCTATTTGTAGATGAGGTAAACTGTGGTTCAAAGAGTATATAACTAGCAAAGGACAGACTTGGGATCCCAAACTTACCCTCATAACCACTATAGTCTTCTTCTCTGATATCAACCCTCTGTTCTTGCTCCCTAGGTCCACCATTCTGATCTCTTTTAAACTTTTAGACAATCCCTCTACAAACACAGACTTGGCAATCCACTTGGTATGGTTTGTTTCAGCCAGTGTTCTGTGAAACACTATGGATGGCCACAGAACATCAAGTGTTCTCTAAGACAAAAGTGCCCTACGGAATCAGGCATCTCTCTCTCCTCTAATGCATGGCATTCAACCTGTGAACCACATCCTTTGGCATTTTATTAAACCATGCATTCCTTGCTAATTGGCACATTCATTTGTAAAAATATAAATTATAATTTCCCCCTTGTGCAGCTGGTCAGAGGATTCTTTCAGAGGAAGGACCAATCTTAATAAGAAAATGTTTGAGGGGCAATCTTGGGATAAGAGCACCTCTGTGGAACACACACATCAGTTGCTACCAGAGCGTCAAAGAAAAGAGCTTCACAAATTCAGCTAAGACAAAGAAAAATTAGTTATTCCTGAGACAGTGGAGGGGAAGCAGGGGGAAAGGTGAGGAGGAGTGTAGGTGAAAGGGGCAAAAGAAACATATGGTGTGATGTGACTTTTCTGTGACCCTCAACTTCCCAGCTAAATCTCTTGTCACACTAAATCCTCATTGAGATTATTGGACTTTTTGTGAAAGCAAGTAAAGGAGAAGCTTCTGTATGCAGAAGTCCAAGCATCAGGGGTCCCAAAAGATGAGCTATAGTTCTCAAAGGGACTGCCAAGAAGAGGGGAAATGTTTGATTGCTAGAGGTGTGTGTTTTGATCCATCATGGTATTTTCTTGCTGAGGTCATTTTTAATCATGATGAATTTGACAATGTCATAAAATTCAGCAAGTTTCACTAACCCCACAATTGCACTACTGGGTATTTACCCCAAAGATACAGATGTGGTGAAAAGAAGGGCCATCTGTACCCCAATGTTTATAGCAACAATGGCCACGGTCGTCAAACTGTGGAAAGAACCAAGATGCCCTTCCACGGACAAATGGATAAGGAAGATGTGGTCCATATACACTATGGAGTATTATGCCTCCATCAGAAAGGATGAATACCCAACTTTTGTAGCAACATGGACGAGACTGGAGGAGATTATGCTGAGTGAAATAAGTCAAGCAGAGAGAGTCAATTATCATACGGTTTCACTTATT
>PISX010018494.1:0-40512 GCA_004024625.1 Mellivora capensis
CCTTTCTACTCAGAGAATCCCATTGAACATTTCTTGTAAGGCTGGTTTTGTGGATATGAACTGCTTTAACTTCTGTTTGCCTGGGAAGCTGTTTATGTCTCCTTCTATTCTGAGTGATAGCCTTGCTGAACACAGTATTCTTGGTTGCAATTTTTTCCTTGCAGCACTTTGTATGTATCATGCCACTTCCTTTGGGCCTACAGAGTTTCTGCTGAAAAGCAGCTGATAACTTCATGGGGTTTCCCTTGTATGTAATTGTCTTACCTTGTGGCTTTTAAAATTATCTCTTCATCATTACTTTTTGCCATTTTAGTTATTCTGTGTCTTGGTGAGGACCTCCTTGAGTTGATTTTGACAGGAATTCTCTGTGCCTCCTGGATCTGGGTATCTGGTTCCTTCCCCAGATTCACAAAGTTTTCTGCTATTATTTTCAGCTACTGTTTTCTGTCTCCCCATTTCTCTCCCTTTTCCTCCTGGGATCCCTGCAATGCAAATGTTATCATGCTTGTTGGGAGTCACTGAGTTTCCTTAACCTATTCTCATTTTTATTATTCTTTTTTCTTCTTTTTGTTCAGCGCGATTGCTTTCCGTTACTCTGTCTTCCAGCTCACTGATCCATTCTTTTGCTTTCTCTAGTCTACTGTTTATTTCCCTCTAGTGTATTTTTAATTTCAGTTAAGGTCTTAACCTCTCATTGACTCATATAAAAATGTTCTATCTCCTCATCGAAGGTTTTACTGAGATCCTTTATTCTTTCTCACATCCAGTGACTATCTTTATGACCACTACTTTGAGTTCTCTATCAGGTATGTTGCTCATTCTCATTTCATGTAATTCTTTTGCTGTGGTTTTGTTCTGTTCTTCCATTTGGGAAACATTCCTCTGTCTCCTTAGTTTGTCTAACTCTCTGTGTTTGTTTCCATGTACTGAGAGAGTCCATTACATCTCCTGATCTTGAAAGTAGTGGCCTTATGAAGAAGAGGTCCTGTAGTGCCCCACAGTGCAAGATCCCCTGTTCCCCAGAGCCTGGCACTTTAGGGATGTCTCTTGTGTATATTGTGTGCACCCTTCTGTGTGCTGAGCCATGTTTGTCTTCAGTCCAGTTGGCTGCACTGACCTGCTTTGCCTGTGGTCAGCAGGCTTTGATCCTTGTGCTGTTACTGTACTAGTCTGGAGCTGCTGTGGTTTTGGCATTGGGCAGTGTCTGCAGTTAGACCAGGTGCCTGCCCTCAGCCTGTTTGTCTGGGCTGCTGTCCCTTGGGAACTACAAGACAATTGCCCACATCTTGTCCCCTGGGAGGCTTTTGTCAGTGGGTGAGGCCTGTCACAAACTACCTGTCCCTGCCTCCAGTACCTCTTTCTAGGCTGTCATGACCCTGAACTGCAAGGCTCTCTTCTTGTGCTGCCCCCATGCCCCCAAGAGGTTTTTGTTGGTGGGCAAGGCTGCAGTGAGATCAGACGGCTGTCGGTACACTGTTTGGCCAGGCAGAGCTATAGGCACACTATAGATCAGCAGGCACCCTCTCTGCACCACCAGTGACAAGCTGTGGGTGCTGTGGCTACGGTCAGACTAGTGTGTGTGATCACCTTCTACCCTCCCCAAGGCAGGAGTCACTTTGAGTGATGCTGGTCCCTGCCCAGGGCTGCCTGCAGGATGAGATGCAGCAGGAGCAGCTTTGGAGGGACTCCTGCTGAGTGGGGCAGGTTGGATGGGCAGATCCAGGAGAGGATTGCAGGGTGGGGTGGGGGGTGTTAGCAAAGTTGGTGGACAGTGTTCACTCTGGTTCCCAAAGTGCCTGGGTGTCTAGGCTGGTGGGGCAGAGGGTTGGCGCCTGCCAGCTCTTTTCTTCTTGAGGGAGTCTCCTAAAGATCCATGTGCCTCCGGTACACATTCTGGGATCAGCCAATGAAACTCCTAAGTATGCCCTAGGCATTTTTCAAACTGCTTTTTCATATGCTGTCTGTATGGATGGGTGGTTTTTCGTCACCCTGTCTTTAAGGGCAGAGTCTCAGTTCCTATCACCCTCAGAATCTCTCTGAGCTAAGCCCACTGATTTTTTAAGTATAAAGTTAAGGCTCACTAACTGTAAAAACTCATGAAGCTAAGTGCCACTGGTTCTCAAAGCCAAATGTTATGGGGACTTGTCTTCCCAGGGCAGGGTGCCTGAAGTGACTGGTGTGGGGACTGCTCCTCTCCCTTCTCCGTGCTGTGGCCTCTCCCATTTGTGGTGAGTGTCATAAGGATTTTGGTTCCTGACCACATCTGTGCCCCCTCCTACCCTTTTCATTGTCATCTCCTCTCTACAGTTAGCTGTTTAGAGTCTGTTCTTCTGGTCCTTGGGTCACTGTCAAGGTTAGCTACTCTGATGTGGCTGTTATCCAGGTGTGTCCATAGGACAAGGTGAGTTTGGGATCCTTCTACTCCATCATTTCCCAGAAGTCTCTCACTTGCTCCTTTCTTGACCATAGCATCTCTGCTTCAAAGGAAACCCAAATTATTTTTCTACAACCTACCTCTCATTCAGAAGCAACCCCAAAATCAGTGAAATAAATAGTAGTTATGTTCCAATAATGATGTGCTCCTCATCACATTTTGCTAATTTGGCAAAGATAATAAACATTTTTCTTAAAATAATTCAGTAAAGAAAAATTGTAGAAATAGCTTTATCATATTCAAGCCTTCTCAGTATCTAATATCAGCAAGGGAAAGGGTAATATTGAGTAAAGAAAGAAGATAGGATATAAATTTCAACTGTATTTGCTCTTTTCATTTTACGAGGGGAGCAAAGTACTGTTTTGCAAAAATGTCAGTGCAAGCCACATTTAATGAGAACCACACTGAAGTTGACATATCTTGGTTGGAACTATAATAGCCATGGACAATTATTCCACACAATATCTTCAACACTTCTTTGAAAGGGCAGTTTTCACTTTTTTTTAAACACTGAAACATTTTGGGAGAGATGGAAATGATTTTAAAAATGACCACTTTTCATATACTTAAACCTGGGCTTGACATTGGTTTTACTCTGAGCACATCTGACAGATTCCTATTCCAAGGGTCTGCTCTTGACCCATGACTCTGACTTGTTAACCTACAGTGCCTTGTTCTTTTCCTGGACCTCGAGCTCCCACCACATGCTGTTTCAGTCCTGTCCTGTGTTCCTGGGGACCTTACAGCCCCGCTCACATCCCCTTACCCCTTGTGCACTGCAGCAACCCTAAGTTTTTATCTGAGGAAAATGGTATTTTGCTTTGTAAGTTCAGGGATCCCCCACCTTATAGATATGTGCACACACATGTACCAGTAGGCTTACACACGCACACACAGATACAGACAGGCATGCACACACAGGCACACATACACATAGAAGTACACACGCATGTCCACGGGGGCATACATACAGAGAAGTACACACATTCACACACACGCAGGCACACACAGCTAACACTGCTCAAGGCACTTCATCCACATCCAGGGCGACTATTTCATGGGCTCCCGACCTGAAATGCAGTTAATATCAATACAGAAATAATGTAATAAATTATTGGTTTTGTAAAGCTATTTGAGGCATCTTCGAATCCCTTAATGAACAAGTCATCATTTTAATTGTGTCCAGACTAACTCCCCACATCAAAACACACAGTGACAGGACTCAGGTCTTAGCAACATGGTAGCCGTGGGTGATGATCTTCATAAGAACAGGTCTCAATATTTGGGGGGTATGGGCATTCTGTTCCTTTTTAAAAGCCTCCTGATCCTGCTTCGGAATATGTGAGAATTCTCAGGCCTCTCTTAAGAGATGGATGGGAAATACACTGGACACTGTTGGGAAAAGCCCTCTGATTTTTAGGACTTCTTTTATTATCTTCGGCTGACCTGGGTAATCAAGATAATCTCCTATTTCAAGGTCTTTAATTGGATTACATCTGCTCATTCCGGGGTTAGATGGTCTTTGGGAACCATCATGTTGCCCTACCAGACAGACATTGTCTTTCATTATGAGACTTTACCTTAATCCTGCTATTATTGGTAGTTGAAGTTAATTCTGCCATGTTGTCTTGTAATTTCCATGCTGTCCTTTCACTTTTAAAAAATTTGGTCTCCTTCCCTGATTGATGTTGAGTTGATGGAATTAATTCTCTTTCCTCCGTCTACCAGTGTTATTAATTTACCAGCTACAATTAAATTTTTAAATTGCTTCCCTTCATTTTTCCCCCTAAAAACTTCCAAAATTAGTTTCTTCAACAAGATCATTATCTATTTTAACTTTCCTCCAAATAGCCCTCTTCCCATCTCTGTGTTCCTATAATCTCAGGTTTAATTAGAATTTTTTTATCTAACATGAGTGGTCACCATTACCATCATAATCACCATTATCATTTACTTCTCAATAATAACCCAGATCCAACCATGCTTCTTCATGGTTGGACCATTCACTCTTGGCTCTTACATTCTTTTTTTTTTTTTAATTCTGAGTTGTTTTTTCCTCATTGAAGGAAAAAGCTTTATTTTTCCTTTATTATTTTTGATCTCTGAGGAATTGTAGGTAGTAAACTAACTTTTTTCATATTTACTTATTTATTTGAGAGAGAGAAGAGGGACAGAGGGAGAGGGAGAAAGAGACTCAAGCAGACTCCACACCAACCATGGAGCCCGACACGGGGCTTGATCTCACCACCCTGAGATCACGACCTGAGCCGAAACCAAGAGTTGGACACTTAACCAACTGGCCGCCCAGGTGCCCTGGTAGTAAACTGTCTTATCATTGAATGTCTGAACATACTTTTGTTTCACTATAGAGTTCTGGGTTTCCAGTTACTTTCCCTTAGCGCTTGAAAAATATGTGTTTTCCTTTGGCTTCTGCATCCTTCATTACTGATGAGAAATCAAATATCAAATATGGCATTGTTTTTATTCTATATTTTTTGGTAATTTCCCCTGTTTTCATCATATATTTTAAAACATAACCTGTCTATCTCCTGTACATTTTAGGTTTACCATGATGAATGCAGGTATGGATCTTGTGGTTTTACAAGTGCTGAATACTTGACAGCATGTTTCTGTCTGAATGCTTATGAGTTTCTTCAATCCTGAAAATTTTGAGTCATTATCAATTTAAGTATTGCCTCTCCCTATGTGCTCAGTTTTTTTCCTTTAAAACTTTCTTCATCTTTTTTTTTTTAGAATTTATTTATTTATTTGACAGACAGAGATCACAAGTAGGCAGAGAGGCAGGCAGAGAGAAGGAAGGAAGCAGGCTCCTCACTGAACAGAGAGCCCAATGCGTGACTTGATCCCAGGACTCTGGGATCATGACCTGAGCCAAAGGCAGAGGCTTTAACCCACTGAGCCACCCAGGCGCCCCTCTTCATCTATCTTTGACATCCTTTGACCCAGTTTTTTTTTTTTTTCAATTTCCACCTATTTATCTCTCTGACCAGTGTTCAGGATTACATCCCATGTTGTGCCGCCCTGACTCTTCTTCCCATCTATTGAATTTTTGCACAAAATTATTAGATCTTTTATTTCCAGACTTTGCACTTGATTCTTTTTCATTGTTGTCTCTTCTTGCTATTGTTCTACGAATGTCCGTTATCATCTGTTTATTTTACATATGCTTGTGTGATTATCTTTTTCAGATTTCTCAATTGTCTCTTTGCTCCTTCTCTGAGCCTCTTGGTTCTTATTCATGGCTGTGGAATTCTTCATCCAGGCTGCCATCTGGATGGAGCATTGTTTTGGGTGAATATATCCTCCCACACCAGTGAGCCTCCTTTCTAGGCAAGGCTGTTGTTTTTGCAACCTACTGGGAATATGGTCCCGAATCAGTCCTGCTAGTAGCTTGGGGCTTTCAGCCTGCAAAGATGCTGCATTTGCAAAATCCCTTGTCCATTCCTGAGTGCTTTTGCTTTTTTCTTCCTCCGCAAGCACATGTTTTTGGCCAGAGTCTCAGTGACTGGGCAGAAATACTTCAGCTTTTGTCTCAAGCAAAGATTGAGGTCTTAACCAATAGCTACCCTCCAGAAGTTCAATTCCAGCTCTTTGGCATTCTGTAAGAGAATTAAAGCCCTAGTCCTAATGGCCCAAATCTGGTTTCAGTTGATCACGAGCCATGAGCCAGGCAACAGGCCCCTCTATTTCTGTCCACAGAAATTATCCTCTTACTTTTGACTGCAGCTTGTCTTTTTAAGAATGATCTATCGTTGTGGTGTCAACGTTCTATATATGACATACATTTGGTAATCACAACAAAGGTATAAAAAGAAGATAAGGTATATCAAACAAATAGTAAGGAAAAGCAAAACAAAAAAGTAGACAATATAATAATAAAAGCTGACATTTATTAGGCTTTTATATGAAGTAATTCTTTCACTTCTTTTGATGGTCCCATGGATTAGGGACTAAAATTGTTACCATTTTATAAATTAGAAGATGGAGGCACAGGGAGTTGGGGGAACCTGTCAAACGAGCAGCACAAAGTGGCCGAGCTTGTCTCCTTACACAGTGACATACCATCTCCGGCTACAGCTGACCCTTGAACAACGCAGGGGTTAGATACACTGAGCCCAGTGCACTTGAAAGTCTGCCTATAACGTTTAACTCCCCCAAACCTTATCTACCAATAGCATAGTGTTGCCAGGAGGCCTTACTGATAGCATAATAAGTCAGTTAACACCTATCTTGCATATTATAGGTGTTATATATTGTGTTCTTACAATAAAAGGACATTATTAGGAAAATCATGTGGGGAGAGCAATCCATTTACAGCATGTACTGTGTTTATTGAAAAAAAATCTCTGCTTAAGTGGACTCCACATAGTCCCAACTTGTTCAAGTGTCAGCCGTACACAGGGGTTCGTAGAGGGTGGGGACCCATATGAGAAAACGGATTTATCCTGGGTGATGGGAATAAAAGTTTGTTTTAATTTTTGAAAGTATCTACACTGCACCTATAACAATTTTATAATGGGAAAAAAAAGTAATAAAATTTATTTTTTACTCTGCCTTTTAAAAGCCAACAATCCCTTCTCTCAAAGTAACATTTTCATTGTTAGATAAGAGTAGCCAGAGGTAAAGTCAGCCAAGAGCCAAGTTACCTGCAGTATGAGCTGGAAGGCTGAGAATGGGGGTGGGGGCAGTGGGCACTGCTCAGGGCTAAGAGGGAAGATACCCAGGGTGGAGAAGACCCATTTGACCTCTCCCACTGCAGGTCTTGAGCTGATTCTAACTATATGCTCATAATCATCTTGAGCCCCTTCTGGCTCACAGGCTTGGTTTGGCACACCTTCTCCCTGTGGTTAGCTAACCTTCTTTCTGTGTATTTTAGTTCCAGAGTGTTCAGTTTCTATGGCAATGATGCTATTTGAAATGTAGAAAAAGGCCACTCTGTAGAAGCAACATTTCTTTCTTGTGCAATGTACACTCATTAAAATCCATGTAAAAGACGATAATCTCATGTCCACAAAGGGACATGAGAAGTGAGGATGAATTTGGTCTAAAAAGCCACAGAGGGGTGCTTAATGGATAAAATTCAAGGCTGGGAAAAGGGGAGTCATTGGAAAGGGGTAGAATGGCAAAGATGATGAAACAGCGGTAGAGAGGAAGGATCACTCGAGGGACCCAGAGCAAAGCCATTGGGCGGACCTGTCGCCAGAACGAGGATTGGAAGAACAGAGAGAGGGAGTCAGGGCGATGGGACCTGGGGGCCACGGAGGAGTGTCACGTGATCACGTGGGTCCACCACAGTTCAAGGACTGAGGGATTCAGGCTCCGCTGGTGTCCTTGGATGTCTTATGCACCTTGAAGCCCACCTCTAGTTTCCTGTAGGATCTGTGGACCCACGCTGGTCAGAGGAAGGGGCATTTCAAGTTCTTGCAGAAAAAGCATGAAGCAATGGTTTGTCTATGACCCTTCTGGATCTTCCAGAGCTGATGTGTCTCTGTTCTCATGTCCAGAGAGCTCTGTGCAGGAAAAGATGGAAAGAATTCTGTAGACTCGACCATGACTTAGCAATAAATCATTAAGTCAGTCTCACCCCAGATTCATGGTGGCCACTACCAGGATGATACAGTGAGTGTGTTATTTATGAGGCATACTTTATGTGCACAAAACTACATAGCCTCCATATTTAGAATGATAAATCACAAAGTAAATTTATACGACCTCACTCTGAGTTTTGCAACAACAACCAGCAACCCCTCCCCTTCCGTGCATGTTTTTCCTCTTTTAAATGCTATTTATCAGAGAAAGCACATTCATATCCCAGAACTTGAATTTGCCTTTTTTTTTTAATTCCTGAGACTTTTCTTTTTTTCTAATGGTGCTTTCCTCAACCAGAACATGTGGGGTTTCAATGTCATGATCTTGATTTACATCAAACCGACACAAATATATGAATTTTACGGTGGGAACTTGTGGGTTGTGTGAAGGGATATGCCAATACAAGGAAGCAACATTTCCATTAAGAATCAGTAATTCCCAATGATAATTACCTGTCAAGGGGAAAAAGAAGAAATCAAGTACGAAGTTTAGAAATGTCACAGATTAATAAATCATAATATTAGTAACTCTAAGCATGTGACAAGCTGTGATCACACCTACAATGTGGGCTGCCAGCCAGATACATGAATAAAATATTTTAATTCATTGTCTTTGAAAATGCCTATTAGTGATTTGCAAGGGAGCTTTCCAATCTGTGAAGTTTATCTAAGACGACTCAGACGTTGATTTTTATACTGCTATAAGTGGTTTTTACAGTTGTCATAAACTCAGAAACATAATATGCTTGATACTATAACAGAAAGGGTCCCAATTAACATGTTCCATGCCTGATTTTAAGTAAACATCAGTTTCTATATCATTACTTTCTCTTTTGATTTTTTTTCCTCTGAGAAAGGAGTACCTGTGACCACGCAGTAATATGTATTTTCAAATATCACAATAAAGTATGGTTTAGCTAGATCTGACATAGTGCACAAATGAACTCAGAGGCAATTAAATGGAATTTCAACATTCCCTATAAAAAGCGCTTGAGTAGAGAATGTGGTGAGTTGTATGTATGTGAATTATTCTTTTTGTATCTATAATTTTGGGGCATCTGGAACTTTGCTAGATCATCATTTGCAATGATAAATGGTGAGCCTATTTTAAACTCTACAGAAGTCATTATATTCTAAAGGATGGATTTTATTAAAAAAAAAAAAAGTAAGTGGGGGGAGGGCACAGTTGGTTAAGCCTCTGCCTTCAACTCAGGTCATGTCCTCACTGTCCTGGGATCGAACCCCGCCGTGGGCTCCCTGCCTCATGGGGAGTAGGTTCTCCCTCTGCCCCTGCCCCTGCCCCTACCCCTCCCACCATTCCTACTCTCTCTCTCTCAAATAAATAAGTAAAATATTTAAACAAAAAATCAGCTGGAGTTCACTGTGAGTCCTACCCAGAGTCAGAATCAGAGGATGTTAGCCTTATAAATGTTTCCAGAGATCAGAGGTTCTTTATCCCTTGATAGCATCCCACTTAGCCATCAACAAGCCTGAACATACATATTTGCAATGATCTGGGTCTTTAAAGGGCTCAGTTCTTTATAAAGTGTCCTTCTTTATGCTAATTGAGATTAGTTTGCTGTGGTCTGGTGTGGCCCCTCGATCCAGCCTTAGCCCATCACACAGGGGATGGTGATACCCCACAGTGTTCTGATCCCTGACATTAGAGGAAGTGAGGGAGCCAAGGGGACCACAAGCATGTGGGCTCCAAGCACCGTGGTTGTACGTGAGCTTCTCCATCAGGGAAGGCTCCAGACAGCAGTGTTGGTCCTGCTGCTGCCCGCTGGCTCCCCAGGTCACCGTTGATACTGCCTGTCTCTCCAGCTCCCCTCATGCGGGCTGGTCTCTACTCGGTGCCATCCGGTGCCATCGAGTCCTTCAGCCACTAGGGCTGCCCTGGGGTCACTGCGTGGAGTGAGTCTGGCTTCCTGGAGACATTGTGCGGAGCTGACATCTGCATTATCTTCAGCCCAGAGACCCTCAAAAGAAAGAAAATGCCTTCACCCATGTAGCCGAACTTGAATAAGAATGGGTGCAACCATTCCTCCAGGAAGAGACAGATCGCATCTCCTACTGAATGCTGCAATTCCATCCCTATCTTCCACTTAAAGCAGTTGGGAAGATAAATGCCGTTAGTGACTGTCAGTATTCTGGGACGGATACCTGTGCTTATGGACGGAGCATAGGGGATAAAAGGAGCCATGGTCTGGGAGTTAGAGACATTAGGTTCTAGTCACAACCTTGCTGTTATTAACTTTCTGACAGACCCTGGGCAGGTCACAGAATTTCCCAGTCTGAATTCTCTTGTTCATAAAATGGAAAGGATAGGATTAAATGATGGGTCTTTTCCTTTCCAGCTATTTTTTTTTTTAAGATTGTATTTATTTTAAAAAGATAGAGAGTGTAAGTAGGGCTGGGGGCAGAGAGAGAGAGGGAGAATCCCAAGCAGACTCCTGCTGAGCACAGAGCCTGACATGAGGCTCGATCCTGCGACCTCGAGATCATGACCTGAGGTGAAATCAAGAGCTGGGTGCTGAAACGCCTGAGCCACCCAGTCACTGTTTTTTTAATTGCACTCTGTGTACTTGGTGCAGAAGATCATACTAGATGTTTCAAGGTGGTAACCAGAGAGCGGGGGTAGGTCTCTGTCACGTTTACTGTTTTACTGGGGGGAAGGAGCTGTGCGTGCATTGGGAACATGGCTGAGAGAGGGCGGGGTCATCCACTGACAAGTTCTGGGTGAGAGCCTGCAGTTAGAGGTTTACTCTCACACACCGTAGAAGTGAGGACGGGACTGAGAATAGGACCACGTGGGCTGAGGTTTGATGCAAGATGGGAAACAGTGGCACTTAGCCCCAGTCACGTGATGTGGTCCCCTGAAGTCCATCGTCCCCTTCCTACCTTGACACTGACCTCAGTCTGGAACACCGACCTCGTTATAAATCACGCAGAACTGGAATCTGGTCGACATGCAATGGAACTATTAATAGATGCCTCGGAACAGATGGGAGGGCAGACCGCAGGCTGCGGAAAATGGCCTTTTCTTTGCTTTCCCTCCCTGATGAGCTCCTCCCCGGGCAAGCCCCCACGCCCATGACCTGCTGCTGCAGGATGCTCAGGAGAACTTCATGTAAGTGTCTTCGCTTTCCCTTTTTAAACATCTTGTGCTACTTCTTTGAAATGTCACAGTTTAGACAAACACATGTCCGTCTGTCATGTGCCGAAGGGAATTCTGTAACTCAAGAGCAGCCGATGCCGGCGGGCCAGAGCTCAGAACCTAGGGTGGTCTGTCCTGTGTGCATGAGTTTCCTGACACATCAGATGCTTGTCACTTCGCAGAGCTGCACAGACGGTCTGTCCTGCTGCGTAAGCCTGGGAAGGCCCTGGAAATCAGTGCATCCGACCTTGCATCAAGTCATGTTCCCGTTGTTGCTGCCTACCTTCTGACGTTCCTGTAAGCTGTGCCTGCCTCTCCACGGTTTTTCTTTGCCTCTGACTTTCTCATGATGGCCCAAGCCAATGAACTTATCTTGAAATTCTTCCTAGATTTTTTTTTTTGACAGAGAGAGAGGAAGAGAGGGCACAAACAGGGGGCAGCAAAGGCAGAGGGAGAAGCAGATTCTCCGCTGAGCAGGGAGCCCCATGCAGCTCTCAAACCCAGGACCCCAGGATCATGACCCGAGCCAAAGGCAAACGCTCAACTGACTGAGCCACCCAGGTATCCCTTGAAGTTCCTTCTGAACATGCATTTCTTCTTGGGAATTTTAGACCCTTTGCCCCTATACTGTTTCCCATCTCTTTCTGAAATAATTTTTTATGAGAGGTGGTTTATCGACAATGTCCCCATCTCATTCCTAGTCTTTTTTTATCTTCAAATCATAATGGGATGCTTGGTCTATATAAAGGACTTTCCTAGAGCTAGCAAGTGTACAAAAGCATCTTAAAAGTAGATTCTATTCTCCAGAAACATAAGATCACACATTATATTGTATATAAATACAGTTTGATAAGTGTTATATGGTAAATTTGTTCTGAAAGTTCCCTGGAAAGACTGTTAACTTTCTCTAACTATTGGGAACTCTTTTGTATTTTGAGTGTTTTATGTAGACTGGATTTCTAGCTGACCTGTATTTTCTTTATTAAAACCACTTTTAACTGAGAAAGAACTTAAGATCATATCATTGTGATCTTCTAAACTTCTAAACTTCATAAACTGAAGGACTTAAGATCACATTATTCAAGTGCTGAATTCAGAAAGAGAAGTTCCAAAAATATTATTATCGTTTAAAGATTTTATATATTTATTTGACAGAGAGTGAGAGAGATCCAGAGAGCACAAGTACAGAGAATGGTGGAGAGAGAAGGAAAAGAAGGCTCCCCCCTGAGCAGAGAGCCTGATGTGGGGCTCAATCCCAAGACCCTGGGATCATGACCTAAGTTGAAGGCAGACCCTTAACTGACTGAGCCACCCAGCTGCCCCTCCAAAGTTATTTTTACTAATGATAGTCTTTAAGATAAGTTTATGGACTTCTGAGAGGATTTTGAAAAAAACTAATACTAATCTATATGTATAAATGATTTTAAGTTTGAAAGAGCAATTTATTTCATTTGAATGTTACTACATAGAAGGAGAGGAATAAAGGAAATGGAGGGGAAGAGGGAGAGAAATACAGGGTTGAATGTCAAAATTAGGACATTGAAATATACTGATGCTTTAGACAAAAAAAGTTCACCCATAATTTTGCTTGGAAATGACTTTTAAATCTGATAATGTAACGTGTTTTTGTTCTAGAAAAATGGAAATTCATTTTTCTATTCTCAGGAAAATTATTTGTTGAACTTTTCACAGCATTGCTCACTGGTGAATTAACCAGATTAAGACCTCAGACTGACGTCCAGCAGGCCCTGTCTGCTCACCTGAGGCTCTGCTGGGGACTGCCCTGAGGCCGGCAGGGGGTAGACCTCTGCCTTGGAAGGACTTCTGTGGACATTGTAGACTTGCAGAAACTTTGGGGGGTACAGGTGACATGGGGGGCTTTATCTTCTCCTCAGGGTGCTTGGACAATAAATTTCTGGGCCAGAATGTTGTGTTGTCATAGAGAGGAGAAGCTGAATGCCTGTTTACAAACAAGTCCTTCCAGTGGAAATCAGAACTCCCCACACCCTGTAAACGAGGACCCCCTACCCCCCCACCCCCCTACCCCACAACATGCACACACACCTTTCAGGCCATGCAGCCAGCACCAGTCCTGCATTGTGGAGAGAAAATCATGGAAGGGGAATTGAGACCCCTGCTGACCCCCACTGTGTCCTGGTCACCCCCTGAAGATGGAAAAGAAGACGAGATGGGGATGGGATTTGGTTATAAGCAGACATCAAGGTAATTGGAAAAAGATTTACCTGAGATAAAAATGCAAAACAGTTCATAAGCAAGTGCTGATATGCATAATAGAGAAGATAACAAGACAGCTAAGGAGGTGGGGACCCATGCCAGGGCGGTGATGAAAGGCAGAGAGTGGGTATGGGTGGTGGGGGTGGGTCTGGATCTGGGTGAACAAGAAAAGCAGGGTGAGCAGCTCCCAGGATGAGTGAGGAAGGCTGGAGGCCCCGGAGTGTCAGCTGGAATGAAGGAGGCCTGGACAGAGACGCAATTGTGAAGCCTGTTGATGACTAAGCCAAGGAATTTGGAATCTTTCCATCAGCAGGGGAAGGCTCTAAGAAATCATTCTTCAACATTTTAGGGGGGCTATTCTCTATTATTTATTTATTTGTCAATCTCACTGCTGTTCACTCCTTGTTGGAAATTTGTAACCCGGAGAAACATGAAAAATGGCTGTTTAAGAAGAAAAAAGTGAATCTGGTCCCATATGAAGAGAGGGGGTTGAAAGAAAAAAACAAACGTCTGGAGACCAATGGGTGAACCAGAGGCACCCACTGTGTTTCCATCGCCTGTAATCATCATAAGAACAGACACAGAGATGAGATGTTAGGGCCTGGGGACCCACTGACTCTAGGAGATAAACAAGAGAGAAAGAAGCAAAGGGGCTCTGAGGTTTGCTCTCAGGGGAGAAATTACTGTGCCTGGAAAGAGGACCAGAAAGACCCCACCAGCCAGCATTGCCCCTTTAGCATCCAGTGGTGTCTAGGAATACTACATAAGCCACGTATAGAATTTTAAATTTTCTAGTAGCCACATTAAAAAAAAAATTTGAAGCAGAAAAGTCTTTATGTTAACATGTTTTATTTAACCCAATATTTCCAAAATGTTATCATTTTCAGCTGGGATCAATATAAACAATTAT
Source organism: Mellivora capensis (assembly GCA_004024625.1). Taxonomy (NCBI): domain Eukaryota; kingdom Metazoa; phylum Chordata; class Mammalia; order Carnivora; family Mustelidae; genus Mellivora; species Mellivora capensis. The sequence goes on from PISX010018494.1 coordinate 14,346, forward strand.
TAGTGAGATGGTCTCCGTTCTTTGCCTTTATACTCAGTCTTGGAAATTCAGCGTGGGTTCATTCTGTGGTGTGGCCATCTTGGACGTGCAGCTCTGGACTTTGAACTCAGGGTGTCATAAATGGTTAACACCACCCACCAACGGGTTGACTTAGGAATTTCGAGGGTTGAATATATATAGATAGTGCCTGTGCACCCATGCTGCCGTACTTCGACTCTTGATTCATGAGAGGCCTTGAGAAGAGTTACAAGAAAACATTTCTAGAACATTCTTCAGAAGAGTGTATTTCTATCATTTGCCAAATTCATGGCTGTTCACAAATCAAAAAACATTTTTTTTGAGAAAAGATGCATATAGGGAGAATTTCCTGAAGTAGTAATCCTTTTGCCCACCCAGAGATCATTAACAGAAGTCCTTTGACCCAGAAGCAGCCCGTCGCCTGTCCCTTGCAGCTGACTTCCACTTGGACAGCCTGGTATTTAGAACAATTCAAACACAGCAGCAGTGACTTTGTGCATCTTTAGGCAAAGCACGTACTCTCCACGCTCCACATACCATTGCCTACACCCAGCATCTCCACATGTTCCCGTTACCTGCTTGCCTTGACAGCATTTCTGCTCTAGCTGTTCAAAATGGATGCCTGGGCAAAGTCAGACTAACAGGGAGCAGAAAACCAGTGCCCTGACACTTGGGTTCACTGGTTGACTGACTTTCATGGAATTGCTTTGTGCCTTCAAACCATCAGCCCGGATTATTGTGCTCACCCTTATGACATTGTTAGTGGCATTTAATACACTCTACTCTGACTCCTTCTGGAGCTGAGGGACAAATTTTCTCTTGTCTTGGTACCGAAATAGCTGAGCTTCTCTAGAGCAACTAATTAGGAGACTGAGAATCATTTCCTCTTCTATTTACATCTTGCAGAGGCTGCCAGAAAACTGATGTCCAGATTCTTATCCCACTTCTGCTAATGAACAGATAGGGCAATAATATAGTTGCTTTCTGTTAAACTCACTCTTGGCTGTAGCTCTTCCTGTCCAGACTTTTTCTGTAAAAACTTATTTAGATAATTACTTAGTGTTTATTTTTTTGTTCTACTTTAATGTGGGTATTCTTTCTTTCTACCTGTCTATCCATCTAGCTAGCTATCATCTATCAACTCAACCCATCTACCGCACCTCTCAAAGACAGTGCTTCTACCCCAATCCAGGCAGTTCCCATATTCTCTGCTTATCTGATGCTGAGACACATCTGATTGGTCTAGAGCTGGCCGTTTGATTCTGGGCTGGGCCAGTGAGTCTTTCCCAACAATTCTTTGGATTTGGGGCTCAGACAAGTGTTTCACCAGTGCCTGAATTTGTAACAGCAACACTCAAGTGATGATGGTAACAATAGAATGCTATCAGCAATAGTGACACTGGAATGGCAACATAAGGGCACGACTAGTCGTAGTACCACTGTAGTAGTAACAGTACAACATAATGCTATGGCAGTATGGTTGACTCTTGAACAACATGGATGTGAACCACACTTTGTGGGTCCATGTGCATGTGGATTTCTTTTTGATAAATACAGAACAGAACTGTAAGTGGATTTTCTCTTCCTTGTTATTTCCTTAATACCATTTTCTCTCCCCTAGCATACTTCTTTTAAGAATACAGCTTATAATACATATAAATTACAGAATAGTGTTAATCAACTGTTTATGGGATTGGTAAGGCTTGTGGTCAACAGTAGACTATTAGAAGTTAAGTGTTGGGGGAATTGAAAGTTACATAGATTTTCAGCTGCACAAGGGGGTTGGCACCCCTAGCCCTGGCTTGTTCAAAGAGCAACCATAGTTGTCATAGTAACACCAGAAAAGCAATACGAGGGCAGTATAGTGACACTCCAGATGTGCCAGCAGCCATGCTTTGCACCATGTGATGGCAGCGTTCTGGAGAAAGAACGAATCTGAAACGCTGGGGGATGATGTGTGGGAAGGAGCCCAAATGACGTTCGAGTGCAGGTTGGTTTGTTCCTGAGGCTAAGCGCAACCTCACTAGGGTGAAGTTGGTTGGTTAACTTTGGTTTGAACTCTGTGAGACACCCACTACCTTTTCCAGTAAAGGACTTCCTAGTAAAAATAGTTACAGGAGGAGAAAGGCTCTGGGCCTTGCCACTTAAGTGACAACGAACACACTATTTTTAAAGACAACTTAGGAAACATAGTGGAACAAATAGATTTAGAAATACAATTGGTTTGGAAAATTTGTCAAGAGTAAGTCAGAGAGGACCCAAAACCTGCCATTGCTTTTGGACCAATACATGCTCCAGATGAACCAAACCAACTGTAGACTTCGGTGGGTGTACTCAGTTCTGAAACACTCTGAATGGTTCATAAATGAAGTTCCTGTTATTTATGAAACAGACACTAGACATGAAAACTTGTTCTTTTCCTAAAGACTTTTTTGGGTGTCATTGACATACAGTGTTACATTAGCTTCAGGTGTACAACACAGTGATTTGTCAAGTCTCTACGATGTTACGCTCACCACAAGTGTAAGCTGCTGTGTGTCACTACACAACGCTAGCACACACATCCTTATGTGTGCCTTTTGTTCCTACAACTTACTCATTCCATGATGGAAGCCCGTATCTCCCTTCCCCCTTCACCCATTTTGCCCAATCCCCCCTTTCTGGCAACTGTCAGTTTGTTTTCTGTATTTATCGGTCTGATTATTCTGTTTGTTCATTCACTGGCTTTTTTAGATTCACATGAGAGTTGATCTGGGATGGTTTTCACCTTCTCATTCTTAATCAAGGTTATGGTATATCAGGAGGGCACTGTTTTGGAGCTCACTAATCACTCCAATGGAGACAGTTTCCCCTTCCACTTCTGAACAGGTACATGTTCTTAACTGGGCACCAGGTGAAGCAGTTGGGTAGCACGGAGAGGATAATACTATGTAAAAAATAAACAAACCACAAAAAAAATCCATCTTTTGTTTTTAGACATTAAAGATACAGTAATACAGTAAAATCCTCTCCATAGGAGAGACACATAAGAACTTACATGATTGAAATAGTAGATATATACCAAAACACTTCATGGTCATATTTATTTAAGATAAAAATTCACTGATAGAATGGCAAACAGAATTAGCTATATTAACTAAACTGTATAATAAATTATTTTCTTTTTTGAAATTTGGATGAATTCTCAATAAGTTGAATGAATGTATCACACAGGCATAATATATAATTTTACTGTGCACTTTTCATGTATCACCAGAAATAATAACCACTGCATTTAATATTAAACCTTATGTTGATTTTTTATCTTTTCTTAATTTATTGCTCTATTTTCCCCATAACATTGGCTAAAATTAGAAGTAATTTTAATATTATAATTAGGAGTAACTTTAATACTATAATTTGATGATGTTTTCATGCATCTCCTTTATAGTACTATACCACCAGAGAAAGGCAAAGTGTCAGAGACATGCCAAAACAATGAATGTCGTCCATCAGGTTAAAAAAAAATACTCAAAATTCTAGAATAAAACAAAGAGGCAGGTAAATCTATAATACTATACCTGGTTCTTATGAATTTCATGATCTACTTTGATTTTCAATTTCCAATTGTATTCCCAAAAGCTTCTCTTTCATCTGTTCAGTAAAGACTTCTAAAATAATTTCCTAGCATTCTTTGTCACCTGGCTTTTTCCTAATGAGTTTAACACGTGTTGATATATATCTATACAATGTTACAATAATTGAATAGAATATTTTAAATATAACCAAAACCGTTACTTTTTTTCTTCTTCATTTATATATGCCATAAAATAGATTTAACACACTCACAAAATTGAACTAGTTATCTGACTCAGAGGTTTACCACTTTTTCTTTTTTTGTATTGTGGGAACAAAAATCTTAGAAAATGCTGGTAATACACTGAAGTTAACTCTATTTAAACATAGTTTCTCCAAGTCTGACTCCAGCCTATTGTATTAAATTACACACTTTCTGAATTTATATTCTTACCCAAGTCTGTGCTACCATACTAGGAAAAAATATGTTTTTCTTCAAATGCCCCCTCTTCCAATATTTACCCTAGGATTACTGTTGTCTTCAACAGAACTATTGAACCAATTAAAAATAATTACTTGAGACACATAACTACAGTGTTAGACTCTAGGATAGTCTCACTTCCTCCTTCACATTTTATTTTTCCCTCCTGAGTCAAAATAAATATTGTTTGTTTTCTAGCTAAAGAGTGGCAGATAGCTTGCAAATTTCCCATCATTAATAACTGGGTTAAAAATGACACCTCAAAACACATGGGACATCCTTCAGAAAGTTTTTTATTTTTTATTGAGGTAAAATTAATGTACAGTGTTGTATTTAGTGTTGTATTAGTTTAGGTATACAACATAATCTGTACATTTCTCGTGCTCATGAGGGTAAGTGTACTCTTAGTCATTTTTATCTATTTTATCCATCCCCCAACCCACTTACTCTCTGGTAATAATCAGTTTGAAAAATCATATGGCATTTGTCTTCCTCTGAGTTATTTCACCTAGTATTATACCCTCCAGATCCATCTGTTATTGCAAATGGTAAGATTTCTTAAGAAAATTCAATGGACTGGGGTGCCTGGGTGGCTCAGTGGGTTAAAGCCTCTGCCTTCTGCTCAGGTCATGATCCCAGGGTCCTGGGATCGAGCCCCACATCAGGCTCTCTCCTCGGCGGGGAGCCTGCTTCCTCCTCTCTCTGTGCCTCCTCTCTTTCTGCCTGCCTCTCTACTTGTGATCTCTGTCAAATAAATAAAATATTTTAAAAAAGAAAACTCAATGGACTTTGAATTTTAACAAATATTTGTTGAACACTCATCATACATTAGATCTCTTCTTATAACTGGAACTGGGAAATGCGTATTTTCTGTTTGTGCCCATGAAAATTTGCATTCTAATAGTTGCGGACTTTTGTAGAAGATATATTTTTTTAAAAGATTTTATTTTTTTATTTATTTGACATGGAGAGAAAGAGAGAGAGATCACAAGTAGGCAGAGAGGCAGGCAGAGAGGTGGGGGGAAGCTGGCTCTCCGCTGAGCAGAGACCCCAATGCGGGGCTCAATCGCAGGACCCTGGGACCACGACCTAAGCCGAAGGCAGTGGTTTAACCCACCGAGCCATCCAGGTGCCCCAAGATACATTTTTTATAGCCTTTTGGTCATCATACTTTGATAATATTTCTCTCTCTCCTAGTAGACATGAAGGTTATGAGGTCAAAACCCACTTTATACCCAACATAGTTTCTGCCATTCAGTAGATATTAACAAATATGTGATGGGCAAATAAAATGAATGGATCTCTTACCCTAGTTACTTTTCTTACTATACAGCCTAAAAGACCCAAATATTCTGGAAAATTACCATTGTGCATCTAATATGTGTTACTATTCGGCTTTCAACTTATTCTTCACTTCTAGCCCCGTTGTACTCTTTATTCATTTGATCCTCTATTTTTTGTTTCCTTAAATGCTAGGCCAATAATGAACATGGCAGTACAAGATAGAAATGGATATAGCCTGATTATTCGAAATTTTATCTTTTTATTTTTAAATTTTAATTCTAGATAGTTAACATAGTTATATTAGTTTCAGGTGTATAATACAGTGATTCAACACTTTCATACATCACCCAGTGCTCATCGTGACAAGTGAGTCCCTTAATCCCCATCATCTAGTTTACCTATCCTCTACCCAGCTCCTCTCCGGTGACCATGAGTTTATTATCTATCATTAGGAGGCTGTTTCTTGGTTTACCTCTCTCTCTCTTTTTTCCCCCTTTGCTCATTTGTCTTATTTCCTAAATTCCATATATGAGTGAAATCATATGGTATTTGTCTTTCTCTGACTTATTTTGCTTAGCATTATACTCTCTAGTGCCATCCATGTCCTTGCAAATGGAAAGATAACATCCCTTTTTTTTGGCTGAGCAATATCCCGTTGCATATATGTATGCCACGTCTTCTTTATCCATTCATTAATCATTGGACACCCTGGGCTGCTTCCATATCTTAGCTATTTTAAATAGTGCTGTTATAAACATAAGGTGCTGAAATTTCATTCTTATTTGGGCTTTAGGACTTGGGAACACATCTTTGAATGAATAGGAAATAGACAAATTAGCAAGGAACTCTAGTATAAGTTTAGAAGAGCTGATACATTTGTGTACCTATGTTGATACACTGTTATACTTCAAATATTAAATGTTTTTGATAGCTATGTTTCACTTCTTGGCTTTTCCACTGGTGGGAAACAGTTGAATCTATAGGAATATACGAAAAGCTATTTTTAGAGTCTTTTCTTCTTTAAATCTTTCATTAATACCAACATGTGCAGCTGTTGTAAACAATTATTTAAACTGGCTGCTCACTTATATTTTAGATCAAATAATTATAAATTGCATATTTCATAAAGGACTTGAAAATGTGCTACTTTATCTTGTTTCCTCAAAAACTTGGTGATGAGGCAAGAAAAACAGGAATTAGTGGCCCATTTTGCGTATGCGGTGGTTGAGAGACATTAAGAAAATTGATCACTCAGTCAGACTCAACTCCAGTCTTCTGAGCATGAGGTTTAGACACTTTCTCCTGAGCATAACTTTGTCCAAGTCACCTGTCATCAGCTGATTCGTATTTTAGGAGGAAAAACAACAATAACAACAACAACAAAAAGCCAGTTGACCAGATGACTGAAGACCTCTAAGTCAGAATCTGGAATTTTTTCCTGGTCTTTATTCCTAGGTCTAGAAACTGATGGATGAAGTAGAAATAACTCCCTTCTCAGAATGATTATGATTCCCTCCAGCAGGTGTGTTAGCCCGTCTGACTCAAAATGCCCAGGACGGCTGGTGGAACTGACAGACTAGACGTGAACACATGAACACAGCCTCTAGTGGTGGGCGGGCCCCCCGAAGACCTGTAACAGGAACTCAAAAATGACGCTGCAACCTCCAGTCAAAACGTGTCCCTCGGAAGCCTCAACGTCCGACATCCCGTGGGGTAACTGGTCGCTAGTAGACCACATTACTAAGAAGTAGTGGAACACTCTAGTAACTACAAGTAGATGAATCTCAGCTCCGGCCATGTGACACTGATAAAAGCCAAAACAAGAGTTAGACTTGCTGAAGAGAAATACAAACCACAAAGTGGTTTTATATCAGAGTATCTCGCATAACTAATCGACAGTTTTGGAAAGCTCTATGTAAAGAAGCAATTGAAGAAAGGACGTAATTTAGTCCCATCTCTACAGAATTTGCTTTGACCTTCAAATAAAATCACTCACTCTTGCAGTCTCCACAGCACACACATCCTACTTTACACACAGTTGGTGCTTAATATTCTTTTAATTAAAGTTTTTATGTTAAAGCTCATATTTTAAAGTGAATTGTTGCAGGTTAGAGGGGAGGTTTTGTCACAGACTTCTTGCAGAAGCAAAGGATGGAGATAGAGAAAAATGGGTCTCTGGCTGAAATATGAAGAGAGAATTTTCTAATAGTCATGTGTGGATCAGTATTTTAAGTGTATTTTATAAATTACCTGGTGTAAGAGAACTTCATTATTTCTTTTTTGTTTTAAGAGAGACACAGAGTGTGAATGGTGTTGGGGGAGAAGTAGCAGGAGAGGGAGAGAGAATCTTAAGCAGACTCCATGTTGAGTGTGGAAGTGGATGCAGGGCTTGATCTCATGACCCTGAGATCATGATCTGAGCTGAAATCAAATGTCAGTTGCTTAACTGACTGACACACACCAGCATCCCAATGAGAACTTCTAATTCAGATTCTGTCGCCAATATTTTGTGTAAAGTCAGTGAAGAAACACAACCTTCCTGTGCCCAAATGCCATCATCTGGAAAAGAAGAATAAGAAGGTGTGAAGTAGAAGTACCCCCAACTCTTTCCTTGTTATTTCTTCAAGCTATTTTTAGATACAGCTCCCCTGATGCACACCTGTCCACCCCCAGCTCTAAGCTCTTGTTTGGGGTCAGGGGTTGAAGTGGCAGCTGAAGAGGTGTCAAATGATGGTGTGTAAGTGTATCTGAACATCTCTCTGAACAACTAGTAGGACCCAAGGGGAGATGTCCTCTGGGAAAGGGGCCTCCTAAGCATGGAGAGATGCACACTCCAGTAACAATGGCCCTTTCCATTAAGGACACAGGGATCATTCTGAGCTCCTGTTCCCTGAATTTTATGAAAAGAACAGACTGTACGTTAAAAGAAATAAGTGAGTATATGAAACAAAGTGACAATTTTGAGACACATCAGGGCACAAGTAACTTTTGACTTGGAACCACTCAAAAAGACAAGAATACAAAGGGGAAAAGGCTTTTCTCCTACTATTTGGTCAATGATCAACCGCTGCCAGATCCCTCATATTGCAGAGAACAGCATCAGCTAAAGGGGGAAAGCTTTCTTTGTGGTCACAAATAAGAGGTCCCCCAGAAGATATCCAAGATGCCAAAATTCTTGTGAGAACAATAAGGGAATAAGAATATGTAATTCAAGTATTGTTACAGAAGTCTGTGAAAGAATCCTGAGACCAGGTAAAACACGTTTCATGTTCCTATTTGTCTACATCCCTCACATTAGCTCTCAGGGCCTACAACTGTGTCATTTACATAGAGCAGATACTCAGTAGTTTTTAAAATAATGTTTCTTCTCTTTGAGTGTAAACATATTTCTATTGGATAAAATACTCACAAGTTATCAGAAGCAAATTTTTATTGCAAGAATAAAAAATGGTCTATACCTTTGGTGTGGGCAGGTGGAGGCAAGGTTCTTGGAACAAGTCATTTGGATTGTGGTCTTCAAATGTTATGAGTCAAGGGCTTGTACTACACACAGGAAACTGGCTGGATGTGTCACTACTTCAGGAGAAAAGATTAAAAATTCTTTGAATGATGGAAATGTGATGTTTAAAAGTCTAAACTTGTTTTCCTACTCTTCAAAACCATATATTTTATCTGTATGTGGAATGCTATGTAATGGGTGATATCCATTCTTGATGGTACACATGATGGGCAGATGGATAGACAGATACACTAATATGATATTGAAGGGCTGGGGTGCCAATGTCATCGTTTAAGAACAGACTAGAAGATTAGGGGCCTTGTCTGAGAGAAGATGAAGGCTGAATGAAAATATGATCAAAGCTTATAAATTTCATGAAAGCCCTTGCTAATGTTATCATGGACTTGTTAACCGAATTTCAGACTATTTGAACTATAGGGTTGTCTTTGAAGTTTGCTCGGAGTGATTTTAAGACAGATGAAAGGAAGTATTCTCATAGAGTGATAAGGAAATTTATGGAAGTTTTATGAAGTTCCAGGTTGAAAATACTGTATCAATATTTTCAAGGGGAGTGATAGATCTGTATAAGATTTATTTATGGACGCTTGGGGTACGTGTAAACCTTCTAAGGTTTTTTTTAGTAATAGGTATATTTTTAAGGTAATAAGGTAATAGAAAGTCACCATCTTTATAGCATTCTTTCCATTTTACTTTCTCAATCATAATGCATGTGGAGAAAAGTTTATTTGTTATAAGATGCTCAGACTCAGTAATGAATTTTCATGTCTGAGCTCAGTGTAAAAATATTAAGATGCCACCATTCAGTGCCCAATTAGACTTATGATTTCTAAAATTCCTCCTTCCGGAAGAGATCAGTGTTCTCTAATTGGGGTCAATGGAATGTCTGTCTTTGCAGAGGCTTGACCTCTTACTGTCTTTGGACCTTCAGGTCCAGCCCCTGGGCATCAGAATAATCAAGCCTCCTCCTTCCCCTTGGGGTGGGGAGGAGATAAGCCACTCCTATTTCATTTTATTCTTCTTTCCTGTTATAATGCCATTGTGTGTGAACAAGGCTTCTTAACAACACATTCGTTTCACACATGCATTTTGCCTCCAGATTTAGATGATTTGTGCAGAAATACCTTTCCTTCTGCCCTTGCCATCTGTCTGACTTGAAAAAGCGTTCTCTGAGGCTCCATCCTGATCCAGGCACAGCTCTGCCTTCGCGTGGGGCCTGTCCCTCCTCCTAGCCACCCGGAAAGGTGCACGGGGTGACTTCCCAGCCCGGCCGCCTGCCTGCAAGGGCTCTGCGTTAGGCAGTGTAACGCACTCGAGTCACTGCCTGGACCTTCTTGACCATTTCCATTCGCGGAGCCTCGCGCTTCCAGGTTGCACCGGCTCTGACTATTCCGTGATTGGTGCTGGAGAAACGTGCTCCGGAAGAAGCAAGCCCCGCTCGGAAGTGGAGAGCTCGCGAGTGTGTCTCTGGAGGGGCCGCGCCAGCAAGCGGCCCGGCCCGGTTTCCACGGCAGACCCTGCCGCTGCTGGGGACGCGCCATCGCCGCGTGCCCCGGGGAGGGCAGGCCTGGTCTCCTGTGGTACTGCCCCGCTGCAGGCGTCTCCGGGGGTAGGGCAGGGTTTCCAGCCGGTGCCAGGAGAGCGCAGCCACTTGGTGCTTTTCCCTTAGAGCCTCGCTTCCTCCCGCTGACCTCGGACCGGCCTCCCCCGGGACGCGGGGCGAGGGGCCAACAGCGCTCCCACGCGCTTCCGAGGACGCCCGACTCGCGCGAGCGGAGGCGCTGGGGCTCCCTGGGCCGGAGCCGCTGCGCCGAAGGAGGTTCCGCGTCTGCGGCCCCCGCCCCCGCCCCCGCCTCCGCCGGGGTGAGCGGGGGCCACGACCCAGCCGCGACATCACCGCAGCTCACGGCCGCCATCGGGGCAGAACAATGACGCCATTTTCCCCTCCAGCTGGACGGTCTTTTCCTTTTCTTTCCCCCAAAGCGAGGCAGGACGTCTGCGGCCGCGGCGCCTGTTTCCGCGGACACGTCCCCTCCCAGCGGCCCCTGGGCCTTCCGGCTCCTGGCAGGCCGCGCTCGGCTCCAGGGCGCGCTTCTGCCGCGGCAGGGGTGAGGCGCTGGCCAGGCCGCCGCGCTCCGGGGGCGCGGTCTCCGTGGGCCGGCGGTCAGGGGTCAGGCCCGGCGCTCACCTGCGGCCTCCGTCCACGTGAGTGAGGAGGACGGTGTTTGTCGTGACGGTTAGCTACGGGCCGCCACATGAACCTGCACGGAGATGCGGGCCGGGCGCCACTCTGCAGCGAACGTCCCGGCGGGGAAAGAGGGCGGCAGGCGTCCCCGAGGAGAGGAAGCGCTCGCGGTCCAAGCCCTCGGCTCGGCGGCCGCGCAGTTGCGGCCCCGCGCAGGCGCAGACAGGACACCGAACTGCCTCACGGCGACGCCCGAAGCGCTCTCTGCCGATTGGCTCCGTCTGCGTCACGTGCTCGGGAGGCGGGTCCAGGATGAGGAAGACATCCCTACGACTTCCGGGGCTTGTGACGCAACGTCCTCTGGTCCGCCGTACCCGTGTGCACTTCTTCGTCTCTTCCGAAGGGACGGGCCTTCCCACTTTGCCCGGCCGTGCGCTTCGGCGATTTCGCACCAGCGCTGACGCTTGCCGCCGAATTCCCAGAGTTCCCTTCTGCGATGATCGGGACGACTGGTTCTCTGCTTCCGACGGAAAGGGGTGTGTGCGTGCGTGGCCACACGCGTGTGTGCCCGTGTCTGCTTTTATGTTATTTGTTGTTTACGTTACTTATTTATTCCTATGTCTGCTTGAACCCTCGCAGGTGGGTTTTGAGCTAGAAACGAAGTAACAGAGGTTCTTGAGGCGCTTTCAGGCGCCTTCCCGCGCGTGCGCTCCCTGTGTCCCGGCCCGGGCGGCGTTCTCGGGCGGCCGTCCCCGGGGCGCAGTCGCCCACGCCGTGGTGGGGCCCTCGTGCCCCATCCTGCAGTCGGGGGCGCCCTGCTGACGCGAAGGACCCCATCTCAACGGCAGCCCCAGCGAAGGCTGCTCGTCTGTGCGCGTTCCTTCAGCTTCCGAGTCTTGCCCTGCGGAGCCCCTGGCGGCCGGTCGTCCTTCCAGGCCTGACTGCGCGGCTCCTCGGGCTCCTCGAGGTGAGGACACGAGAACGTGGGGGCGGGAGCACGCGTGAGCACGTACAAGAGCGGAGACGGCCAGTGAGTAAGTGTTCGCAGCAGCTACCGCCTCGGAAAGCGCAGCCACAGGAGACTGCCTCCGCGGAATCTGGGCCTTGCCCTCCTTCTCCATATGTATCGAGCACTTCAGGGGCCTCTCTCTGCAGCATCCTGTCGTGGAAGCTGGCGCAGGTTTTCCGCAGAGGGCCCGCTGGCGGGCAGCAGAGGCTGTGCGGCTGTAAAGCTCCTGGTCGGTGACTCCGCGCCTTCACTGGAGCACAGAGCAGCCCCGGGCCACGTGCCCCCACGGGAGCTCGCTGAGCGCTCACCGCGAGGTACAGCAGATGGAGGGCCGGACCTGGTCCACTGGCCGTGGTTTGCGGAAGGCTGACCCGTACGTGTCCTTTGCATCTGCTTGTTCCTCACCCTCGGTAGATAAGTTGATCCCACATAGGCCTGGTATAGGCAAGATCCCATTCTCTTCCCTTCCACTCTAGCTGTAGAGAAGGGTTTTTAAAAAATGCACAGACATTAATGTTAGGGTCCGTAATCAAAGGAGCGAGACTGGCAAAAATTGAAGGTCAAGCAAAGCTTTATTTCGTGCCAAGCACTGAGAGTCAAACTGACCAGTCAGGCCCTCTCTTGCAAAGAGGCGACCCCTCCCAGCCTCACAGACTAACTTTTATAGAGGTAGTTTACCCGGGCTACACGCAGGTGGCCAATGAGATTGCAGCACAGAAAAAACTGCACAGTCATGCTAGGTCGCCACACACAGGAAAAACTGCAGGTAACACACAGGTGTCCAATTGAATTTCAGTTTACCCTAGTAGATATATGCGCGGCCCACTGGTTGGCTGTCTCCACCTGGCCTGACCCGCCCTTGTATCTAGGCTTTGTAAGTATGTTCCTCTGGGAGGGGCGGGGTCCATCTAAGTTCACTGCATAAACACAAAATGACTCCCTCTGGCTGACCAGGCCCTTATATTCCCCACTTTTCTTTGGAGATTAGTCAAATCCTTGACTTTTCAGCCAGTTCTATGTTCTTCTGTTGTAAGGGGTTATATTGAGCATGTAAGTCTAACATCTTTATTGCTCTAGCTTTCTTTTGTAGAAATGATGCTAGTGCACAGTCAGCTGATGAGTTAGCCATTTACCGCTTTGTACAACCTTTTCCATTTTTCCAAATTTTGTTCATCTAATTTCCCACCTATACTTTACATAAACAGGTAATGATAGGAGCAATAATACACTAACAGGTAACAATAGGAGCAACAATAAACTCATAGTCTTTTGAGTCTTAGCTTTAGTCCACGGTCAGCAGGGCCCATTGGCTGTGGCTTCTATCTCCGGGGGACGTCCTTGTCCTCGGCTCATTTGATGTGACCCGTGTGAACCCAGGCCCTGATGCCTTCTACTTTTATTGCCGTGGGGGTAGTCAGGATGAGAGTAAATGGTCCCTTCCAGCGAGGCTCCAAATTTCCCACTTGGTGGCGACGTATCCAAACCAAGTCCCCGGGTTGGTAAGGATGTGGTTCCACCTCCGCCTCTGTCTCAGTGTGGGCAGTTTGAATCCCTCCGAGGATTCTTTTTAAGACAGACTGTAATGCCTGCAGTGACTGGAGTACAGACTGATCAGTCATTTCTGCTAGGGCAACCTCTTATAGCCAAGGGCAGAGCAGGGCCGGTGTGGGGGGGGGGGGTTGTCTCCTGAACATTATTTCAAATGGGGTCACCTTGTTTAAGTAGGATGTACATCGTGCCCTGAGGAGGGCAAAAGGAGGGAGATCCACCCATCCACCACCAGTCTCCAGAATTAGCTTTGTCAAGGTCTCTTTAAGAGTCTGGTTCATTCCATTTACTTGCCTGGAACTCTGAGGCCGGTAGGCACAATGTAGTTTCCAATTGGTGCCCACGGCCTTGGCCAATGCCTGTGAGACTGAACTCACAAATGCAGGGCCTTTGTCTGACCCGATCACGAGAGGCAGTCCAAACCTAGGAATTATTTCTTCTAGTAGCTTTTTGGCTACCACTCCTGCTGTCTCATATTTGGTGGGAAAGCCTCTACCCAGCCTGAAAAGGTATCTACAAAAACTAACATATACTTGTGCCCATATTTTCCAGGTTTCATTTCTGTAAAATCTATTTCCCACTAAACTTCTGGTTCCTTACCTCTTTCTCTTTTCCCTTTTCCCATTCTAGTTCCTCCCACATTAACTGCCTGGCACTGAGCACATCTATCAACTATATCCTGAACCATACACCCTAATTTAGAAACCTGGAACTGCTTGCCTATAAGTTCCTTGAGTTTGCGTGTCCCCAAATGAGTACCCTGATGTATCCGGTCTACTAACTTCTTACCTAGTTTTCAAGGAAGAATTAACTTTCCTGCCTTAGTCTTAGCCCAGTCCCCTTCATAGTCCAATTTAACCCATTTTTGTAAATACTTTAAATCTTCTGAATGGTTTGGTTTTTCTGGTAGGGCTGGAGCCCAGAGTGTAACCAGCTCTTGCACTGTTTCTCCGGCTGCTTGCTTTGCGACTCAATCTGCTAATTGGTTTTCTTTTGAAATCAGATCAGTCCCCTTTTGGTGTCCTGGGCAATGCATAATGGCCACCTCTTTTGGGTCCCAAATAGCCTGGAGGAGAGGCAGTATTACTCCTCTGTTTTTAATTCCTTTTCCTTCTGCTGTTAATAGGCCCCTTTTTTTTTTATAAATAGCCCCATGTATATGGAGAGTTGCAAAGGTGTACCTGCTGTCCGTATAGATGCTGGCAGTTTTACCTTTGGCCATCTGCAGTGCCTTGGTGAGTGCAGTCAGCTCCGCTTTTTGCGCCGATGTTCCGTGTGGCAGGGCTGCCATCCAGAGTTCCTGCTCAGGGGAAACCACCGCAGCCCCCTCATACCTCTTTCCATCCACAATGTAGCTACTCCTGTCTGTGAACAGAGTCGTCTCCACATCTGAAGGGGAATGTCTCTGAGGTCTGGCCTTACTCCTGTGACTTGGGTTAGGACCTCCCTGCATTTGTGTGGATGGTCATCCAGCTTCTCTGGCAGCAGTGTGGCTGGATTTAGGACTGCCACAAATCCTCATGTAGGGCCTCGTCGAAGATAGTGGGTGAATTCTTGAATCCTTGGGGAAGTCTTGTCCAGGTGATCTGGCCTTGGAATCCTTCCTGTGGGTTAGCCTCTGGCTAACCAGGCCCTTACAGTTAATGGCTAACACGGCTTAATCATACTCCTTACCGAGCCATGGCTGTCTGTGTATGGTGGGGGTGCTGCAGTGCTGGTGTGGGCTTACTAAGGTCACAGGAAGATGTGCTCTGGTTTGCTTTAAAACAAAGGAAGCCCTATGTTTGTAGTCAATGATTTGGTGCAGGGGGCTTGTGAGGTCTTTCCATACCTTGTCTTCACACCACACAGACTCTACACTTACTTTCCACCAAAGACTTGTCAATTGCCTCTCTAGTGAGTGGAAGGCGCTCCCACGCAGGGTTTCTTTGAAAAGACCAAACCTATTAGACAGTGTGTTCAATAAAGCAGATTTGGCAGGATGCAATTAAAAGAGCAGCTCTGCTCTTCTGCTGTCCCTTCACTGATGTTTTCATCCTCAGTGGGCAAGATTTCAGGCAGGTCCCATCATGAATCTTCTCACTTTTGGGCAGATAAATATAGGTGAATGTATTCGACTGGGCTCTTAAGGGAAACGGAATCAATAGGACATATATAGAGAGAAGGGAGGGGAGAGAGAGAGACAAAGAGACAGAATTTATTACAGGCTCTGTCATTAAGGAGGTTGATGTGTCTTCTGGAGAAGCAGGAGAGCCGGTGGTATCATTTGGCCCAAGTCCAAAGGCACTGATATCTGAGGCCTGAAGATGCGTGTTGCTGCTCAAGCAGGGGAACTATTTGCCGAGCCTCTGCTTTTGGTTCTATTCATGTCGTCTGGACAGGATGATGTTCTCTAGCATTGGGAAAGGGGATCCCTTTTACTAGTCTGCAGATTCAAATGCTGATCTTTTCCAGAAATGCCCTCACAGACACACACAGACACACCCCAAAATAATGTCTTGCCAGTTACTGGGCATCCCTCAGTCCAGTCAAGTCGAGACATAAAAGTAACCATCTCAGCCTTGATCATTGTCCCATGCAGTGACCGCAGAGCATGATGGTGGGGGGATGGTGACCAATGGAAAGGGGAGCCCTGTAACCTTCAGCCTTGATCTTGATTGCGGACTCGGACTCCACCAGGACTTAGACCTGGGTTATTTCCCCAGATGGAGGAAGGAGGTTGAGGGGCTACAAAGCTAGCGACACAGAAAAAGACAAATGTCTCTTACGTCCTTGTCTGTCGGTCTTTTCTGCATTTGTGCATTCGTTCACAGGAAGGAGACCTAGCAATGTGCTATCTGGGTCAAAGGTTTATACACATTTTGAAATTCTGTGATATTTCCAAGTCTCTCTTACCAAAAGTTTATACTAGTTTACAACCCTACCAGTGGTGCATGGAAGTTCTGACTTCTCTACTCCCTCCAAACACTGGATAGTTCAGTTATTCAAGGGAAATGTTTTTACGAGAAATACCAAATTTCCTCAAGAAATTCCTAGTTGTAAGAGTCTAATCTTGCATGGTCTGTGATTTTATATATGTGACAAATGTGGTTTCTCTTAAAAAATAAACGATAACATTTTCAGAGAGAAGTACAGCTATTAAGATGTTAGTAAGTTGACTTTAAATATTTCAGAAGATTCTAGATTCTTAGTGTGTTCCATAGTATCACATATGCATTCATAGCCTTCAAAAATATATCATTATCCATGTATGCATGTGTAATATGTGTGAGTGTGTAACACTGAAATGTGTATGCATGTATATAATTATATGTACATAAAGGATAGCAAACTAATTTAAGATTATTTTTTACTGTGGTGAGATAACTTGCCAGCTACTATAAAATGTATTAATACATTATATGGCTGATATACTTCAGCAAAGAAAAGTGAGCTCAGTGAGATATGATGCCAGGCAAGGCATCTACACTGAAAGCTAGCCTGTAGCGTTTTATTGGGACTTTACCAAGGACAGCACATTACACATTTGACCTATGTTTCCTGAAGTTGTAGGTGTTAAAAAGTGTATTAACAATAATGAGGATGAAGGTTCATGACCTAAAAGTGTGAGACAGACTGGGGTTTCTCAAAATTAAACAGATTTCCTTCCTGCAGGGTGTCTGTGTGCCTTACTTTACTCCCAAGAGTTTAATTTCCAAACAGAGAAAATAATGGAAACGTTTTCCCCATTGATAAAGTCAATCTCTTTTATCACTGGACTGCATCTGTTCTGGGATTGCATGTTAAAATTCCCAGTGTTAGAGTATTTTTAATACAAGAGTATTCGTCCTGTCCATGCCCTGTTGAGGACCATAGCTATGCTATTTTCCTGTGTGCGGATAACCTACATCTGGGGTGTTCACTATGACTGCTCTGTTCCCTACTTAAAGAAAACACTCACAGTGCCAGACTGATCAGATATGCAAAGGGATTAATTAATTCCATTTAATTGGAATCCAGACAACTGATGTCCTCTTCTGACTTCTAGTTGTGCCTTGTGCTGACGTTTGTGACATCTAGAACCAACTCTAACTTCACATTTGCATATTTATTAGTAATCTTAGAAGTCCTCTCCAATTAAGCAATTACTATGCAAATCTAATTTTAGCATCTTCTATTTCAGCCCAGTCTTCTAACATTATGAAATATTATCATTTCTCAAGGACAAAAGCAGCTTCTGCTCCTTCCCCTGTGGTGATGAGAATGGAAATTAATTATGGAATTTATTTATGTTATCTGCTTGCTTAAGTCGTGGGTTGATGTCTTTATATTTTCTCTATGGCTGGTGCATGTGGAACATGCTTCCCATCATGGTCACCCACTGAATACTTTTATCTTTCCAATCTAAGCCCTTTGCCCATAAGATGTGTGTCTGTGGCATCCCATACAAGCCCCTGTCCTCCAATGTCCTATTCATCAGAGCTCTGGCATCTCCAGCCTCAGACGGGTGGACACATTGCACCTGGTAACATCTGTTAATGCTTGTCGGACAAATAATTGGATGATCATGGTGAAAGCTCTGCTTACCAGAACTACATTTTTCTTGGCTATGTGTTGTTTCTGAAAATGCAGTTCTAAATTCTGAGTGTAGCTAGAAATGAATTCCCTAACTCTTTATTTCTCCAACTTGGGTCATACAAACATGAATTTAAAGAAAGAGTTCTCACAGACTCACCGTATTGATCTAAACACTATGGTCTTATATAAATGTATATAAACTCCAAGCCAGCCATAAATACTTCATGCTTAGAAAGCCAATAAAACAAAAACACACAAATTTATACCTGAGTATCAGATTTAAAACCAGTAAATTCCAATTAACATTACTTAATTTTGTCAATTAGTTTTGCTATTAAGAGTGTCATCATCGAGATGGAAGTATGATAACCTACTGAGGGAAAAGTCCTCTGATCTCAGCATGACTGGTGGTTGCTGTGCGGTGCCCAAGTCTCCCCTGCTTCCCTGTGTTCAGACTTGTGACACCTGAGCCCCTCGGTCATATTGCCATATTGTTTTGATTTCACTTTGTGGAAATATTTATGCTTTAGGTACACCTGAAAACACTTAATACACATAATAAACTTACATTATTATCAATGAGATGAAATCACAGCCTTCAGAACTGCCGTCGTTGAAACAATTCACGAAGCATCTACACGAGTTTGAAAATCTTTCTGAAGCCTGAGGTGTTTGTCTTCTTCCCAGGCACAGTTTTGCCAAGTGCAAGTGTTAGAGTGTAAAATTATTAATTTAAATAAGATGAACAGCTCAGTTCATCAGAGCACTTGCACCTTGAGTGTAATGATTACCTGAGGAGATTTTCTGGGTGTTTCAGTAAATATGCCACATTCATTGTGTCTGTTGACAATATTTTTACAGCATTTTCCATTAAACAACACTTTTAAACAGATTTCCAAACGCCAGTTGTTGTTTTTTTTTAAGCTATTATTTATCTATTTATTGTTTAATAGAGAGCACAAGGGGAGGGCAGAGTGAAAGGGAGAGACAGAATCTCCAGCAGGCTTCTCTGCGAGCATGGAGCCTGATGTGGGGCTCGATTCCATGACCTTGAGATCATGACCTGAACTGAAACCGAGAGTCAAACACTTAACCAACTGAGCTACCTAGGTGCCCCTTGTTTTTTATCTATAACAAAGGGACAACTCTGTCAACCTTTCAAAGTGGCTGTGAGTCATATAAAGGTTAAATGAGATCATGTGTGCAAAGAACTTGGTAAGGAACCAGTGCAGCCAGGAGCCCAACAAGACAGCTTTCCCATCCTTCCAGCAAGAGCATGGCCACTGCTACCACCACTTGCATCTGCTTCTCTTCTGCCAGTTCCTGCAGAGTCCTGCAGTGTTACCTGGTCCCATGCCACTGCCTTTATTCTGCAGACTTGTGCCAATACCAGAATCCTTTCTAAGAGGTGCTTCTGTTGTACAAGGGAGCAGAAGGCTCTGGGATCCAGGGGCGCTAGGTGGCCTCCATGCTGAAGAGTGAGTCCTTGAGAAGAGCAGCTCAGTTCTCTGGGATGCCTGCACGTCCTTGCTCTAAGAGACCATGGGGATTTCTTCTTGTTCATGCATATGCAGAACTTGAAAGAGTTTGAAGCAGAAAAACTGTGGATAAATATAAAGCCTCATTTTTCATGTCCCATTGAGCTCTCCTTCTTTCCATGCTGACAACATGGCGGAAAGAAGGGACAAAACACTTAGAATGGCCCACAGTCATGGTGGGGAACAAATTTACGAGTCTCCTCTAGACTCCCAAACTGGTTCAAAGAGTATGAAGATGGAACTGTAGTTAGGCAAGATAAGGCTTAAAATGTCAGGAGTGCACAGTCTAAAAATTAACATCTGAAGTTTCCCCTGCCAACACTGGAAAGGAGACCAGGAAGCCTTATGCTAAAATCATAAGAAAAACCAAACATCACTGATAAAGTATGCTATTGTGGAGGGAAGAAATATTTGGAGGGATCAGAGAGCGAAGGTAGACTTCCCCGACTATATCTTATTTTATAGATTTGATTTCAGAACTGTGCATGTTTTCATATAAGATAAAATTAACCCAAAATTTAAAAAGCAATCCCCAAATACCAAAAAGGAAAAGAAAAGAAATGACCCTGTATTAAGGTGGTCATTAGCCTGCAAATAAGGTACTATTTCAAATAAGTTCAACACATGATCTAACTGAGTGACACTAGTGGGCTTGAGCACTCAGGTCAAAAAGAACATAAATGGGTCTTCAGCTCTACAGTGATCACAGCCTCAGTGACAACATTGGTGTTAATATTTTAAAACTTTTATGTATTCATATGTAGAATCAACAATATTCATAGGTAGAGACAAAAAAACAAGGATTTTAGGACAAAGAAAAAGATGATACAGATAAAAATAATTAAAATTAAAAACTCCATCATTACAAATGTAACCCAAACATATCCACATGTACTTACGATGGATTTTCTCTTAAAAAAAAAAAAAAAAAGAGGGCATTTTTTAGCTCTGTCCCCCGAAAAAGTCTAGAAATACCGTCTCATCCAGAAACAATCAGCAATACCAGAAACCTAACTGTGATCTCTAAATACCATTTCCCACTAAAAGGAACCTGTTTTCCTTGGAGAAAGTGCTGCTCCCAGGGGTCGGCAGGAAGTGCCCACTGATCTTAGCTACACTTAGATCTTAGCTAGGCTTCTTGTTCCAGAAAGGGAGAACTCTTTCTGAATGACTAGAGTCGGGACCAAAAGAACCTGAAGCCAGCATACAAGGATTCCCACCTGCCCCAGAAGCAAATGCTGCCATGGGTGGTAGCTGATCGCCGGGGTCGGTGAGAACACGACACAGACACTAACTACAGAACCGACACCACACACGGAAGGGGAACAGTCTCACGGCTTGTTTCAGACTAAACTAGTATTCAGAACGCTAGTGAACGTTTATCCCACTTCACCTGTGTATTCTGGGTTAAAAAAATAATTATTATATATATATATTTGAGGAAAATTATTTGTAGAAGACATTTGAACAACAGAAGAGTCTAGAGCTAGAATGTCACAGCTTTACAATCTGTAATGACACAAACATCAGGGGAAGAGTCATCAGTGTGGCCAACACCATTAAATGAGGAGCTGATACAGAACGTGATACAGACGGGCTGATGGCCTGCCCTCACGACACCAAGAGGAAACCAGCAGCATCCTGGGTGTCAGTGGGATGCTATTAGTGGTCCACAACCTCCATAGCATTCTTGCCCCAGAGCCATCCCCCCCACCCCTGATTATCTCTACATCAGTGCTGTTCAGCAGGCATATGAGATAGACCCTTCCCTATTCCAGGATATACCTCAAAATGGTTTTTAAAAAGAGGATTAATTTTGAGTATTTATTATTCCACACAATGTGCCCAAAATATTATAAATTAATAATCTTACCAATGGAACACTACTGATGAGATCTTCTGCATTCTTCTTTTCATACCAAGTCTTTGAAATCTGGTGTCTATTTTATACTTACAAGATATCTTACTTTGGTTACTAAATTTCCATTGGAAAAATGAAGTCTGTATTTGGATTTTATAAAATTTACAATTGAACAAGTAGATTCACATATCAAAGCTGTTCCAATCATACAAAGCTCTTCCGATAACTGAATGGTGTTTAAATTTACATTAATTTAAATTAAATTAAATGACGCTAAATTGAAAATTCCTTTCTTCATCCACAGAAGCCTCACTTGGAGTGTTCAGCGACTGTATGTACGAGCGAGTGGCAGCTCTCTTGCACAGAAAGTTGTAGAACTTTCTATCACAACACAGAAGCATGCAAGGTTCCAAGAATGAGAGAGCACATCACAGGCATGCAGAGTGTGAGAAACTCTACAGGATAAGTAATCCAATTTATTGCAAGTTCAAAAAAATAAATAAATAAAAGGAGAGAACCAGAAGATTAAAGAGATTTAAGAGATTTGTCAGCCAAATGCAATGTTTGGAATGTGCTAGGTCCTGATTTTGACAAATCAGCCAGCTGTACACAGATTGGTTTACACAGACACATATACACACGCGGATATAAACAGATACTAACAACTAGGTGATTGGAATTATATATTTAAATGTAATACCTATTTAATGGAGTTGACTTATTGCTAATTATTGTTATTACTGATCCTGGTACTGTACTGATCCTTTAAGAGATAGAAGGCCCGTTGGCAGAGACACGGACAGAGGAGTTTACAAATGAAATGATACTGAGGAGAGAAAGAAGGAATGTGGAGGATTTGCTGGTGAAACAAGTTGACCACATGTTCCTATTGCTGAAACTGGGTGATGCGGATGTGGGGGTTACTGTAAAATCAACAGCATGCCCAGTAATATTAATGCTGGCAATCTGGTCGGGTATGATGGAGCGTGATGGCATGGGGGGTTCTTAGTACACCAACATGAAATCATATGACATCTGAGACTTGGTTTCCCATTTTCCAGAAATGATGGTGAGGGATGGGGAGACACCAGGACATCCCTGATCCCTGGTGTCAGAGCCATTATCCCCGTCTCCCAGGGCAGGGCTCAGCACCCTGACTTCCCATAAGGGCCTCCCCAGCAAGACACAAGGCTCATGAGCCCTCACAAACCGGGGTGGGGGAAGGTTGGGAGAGAGCACAGCTTGTGGCCAGAGTATTCAGAGATACATGAGATTGGGCATCTCCATGAGGAGTCACAGCTCAGGGCTCTTTGCTTTGGGTTTGCTGTTATCTGAACCTCTAGGCTGTCTTCCTCAAACTTGCATGTGTGTGTCCTCTGCTGAGCCCAGCTGAGATCCGTAAGGCCCCACTGAGAAAAATGACTTGAAAAGTCTATGCTCCTTACCTTAATTCCCCAATTAAAGGCAATGTCTGGGTTTGTTTATTACTACTGCATGTGGGGATCATTAAATACAAGGGGATTAATGCCGATTACGGCCTTCGTTGTTCCAGAAATCTCGACCTGGGCTATGACTTTCCCTGCCATCAATCTGAATTACTTCCACTGTGTCAGCGCTATTTTAAGAGGATCAATGAATGTTTATGAAGAAAAAAAGCCTTGTCACCTACTCCAAAATGGACCAAATTAATTAAGCTTGGGAGCCAAATCTAAGGCACCTTTTATATTTTGTTACTTTTTATGGGCCTGAGGCTGACATTGATTAGAACAAAAGATGCACCTTTTCCGCTGAGCACAGTAGATGTTTTTCAACAAGCAGGTATTCATAATTTAACAGTCTGAGTTGCCAGAATGGGATACCAGTGACATATTTCTTATAAAAATAAGAGCAACTCCCACATGTGGCAGGAGTAGAAAATTGAAACTACCAGAAGTTGCTAAGGTGCACTGTGTGAAGGCCTTCTCCTCCAGGTCCAAGAGGTGTTAAAACAGACAAATCAACAGCTGTGACTCCGAGGTCATAGTGACAACCTTCCCGAACTTGAGGTTCTCTAAGTCCCCAGCGAGAAGGCTTTCCTGCTCCCTGATGAAGAGGTCTGTCTTGTGGTTTTTTTGTTTGTTTGTTTGTTTGTTTGTTTGTTTTAAGATTTTATTTATTTATTTGAAAGAGAGACAAAGAGAGAGCACAAGTGATCAGGAGGGGCAGAGGGAGAAGCAGACTCCCCACTGAGCAGGGAGCCCAGCCCAGGGCTCGATCCCAGGATGGTGCGATCATGACCTGAGCTGAAGGCTTAAGCTACTTAACCCACTTAAGCCACAGAGCCACCCAGAAGCCCTGTCTTGTGGCTCTTCCTGTGAGGTTTGGAGCTGTCCGTGTGGGTGAGCTGGCCAGGGAAATACGGTCCTGGGCCAGGCAAGAAAGCAGGATGTGTGTGTGTTTCTATTTCTTCATCTCACCTTTTGTGTCCCAAGATTCCCCTGTTGGCTGTTGAACAGGCAGGGAAGTTGAAAGGGATGGAGACAAAGCCAAGATTGCAAATCTGCCAGGTTTGGGGCACTCAGACGGAGTTGAGAGCCATTGAATCCCTGGCGTTCCCTCGTCTCCACACTAGACTGGTGCCCTGATCAAATATGACCAGCTTTGAGAGCTATCTGTTAGCTACACCGGTATCCACCCATCTCATTCCCATTTCTGCCTTTCAGGATTTGTTCTGAGCCTTTACATGTTAGAGGGCTAATCCGTGAGACCCATTCAAAATGGAACACGGATGCTTGACAACAGGCTGCTGTGGTTTTAACAAGTTTCTCCTATCAGTATTACTCTGTTACCCCAATAGTCAATATTTTGGACACTGGAAGACCAATGACGGAGAAAGTGGAGGCAGGAGAGACTTTCTGGAAGTCCCTTCAGAGGGACCTGCTGAAGTCCACAGGTTAGTGCTGGATGTGGACAGAAGACCCTGGTAGAAGGAGCTTGTTTTTATTTTTATTTGTTTTAGGAGCTTATTTTTTTTTTAAGATTTTTATTTTTATTATTTTTTAAAATTTCTTTTCAGTGTAACAGTATTCATTGTTTTTGCACTACACCCAGTGCTCCATGCAATACGTGCCCTCCTTAATACCCACCACCTGGCTCCCCCAACCTCCCACCCCCCACCCCATCAAAAACCCTCAGGTTGTTTTTCAGAGTCCATAGTCTCTCATGGTTCACATCCACTTCCAATTTCCCTCAAATCCCTTCTCCTCTCCATCTCCCCATGTCCTCCATGTTATTTGTTATGCTCCACAAATAAATGAAACCATATGATGAATGACTCTCTCTGCTTGACTTATTTCACTCAGCATAATCTCTTCCAGTCCCGTCCATGTTGCTACAAAACTTGGATATTCATCCTTTCTGATGGAGGCATAATACTCCATAGTGTATATGGACCACATCTTCCATATCCATTCGTCTGTTGAAGGGCATCTTGGTTCTTTCCACAGTTTGGCGACTGTGGCCATTGCTGCTATAAACATTGGGGTACAGATGGCCCTTCTTTTCACTGCATCTGGATCTTTGGGGTAAATTCCCAGTAGTGCAATTGCAGGGTCATAGGGAAGCTCTATTTTTAATTTCTTGAGGAATCTCCACACTGTTCTCCAAGTGGCCACACCAACTTGCATTCCCACCAATAGTGTAAGAGGGTTCCCCTTTCTCCACATCCTCTCCAACACACGTTGTTTCCTGTCTTGCTAATTTTGGCCATTCTAACTGGTGTGAGGTGGTATCTCAATGTGGTTTTAATTTGAATCTCCCTGATGGCTAGTGATGATGAACATTTGTTCATGTGTCTGATAGCCATTTGTATGTCTTCATTGGAGAAGTGTCTGTTCATTTTTTCTGCCCATTTTTTGATATGATTATCTGTTTTGTATGTGTTGAGTTTGAGAAGTTCTTTATAGATTCTGGATATCAACCTTTTGTCTGTACTGTCATTTGTGAATATCTTCTCCCATTCCGTGGATTGCCTCTTTGTTTTGTTGACTGTTTCCTTTGCTGTGCAGAAGCTTTTGATCTTGATGAAGTCCCAAAAGTTCATTTTCACTTTTGTTTCCTTTGCCTTTGGAGACATTTTTTTAAATTTATTTTCAGCATAACAGAATTCATAGTTTTTGCACCACACCCAGTGCTCCATGCAATGTGTGCCCTCCATAATACCCTCCACCTGGCTCCCCCAACCTCCCACCCCCCCACCCCTTCAAAGCCCCTCAGGTTGTTTTTCAGAGTCCATAGTATCTCATGGTTCATCTTCCCCTCCAATTTCCCTCAACTCCCTTCATTGGAGACATATCTTGAAAGAAGTTGCTGTGGCTGATATCAAAGAGGTTACTGCCTATGTTCTCCTCTAGGATTCTGATGGATTCCTGTCTCACATTGAGGTCTTTTATCCATTTCGAGTTTATCTTTGTGTACGGTGTATAGAGAGAAAGCTCAAATTAACAAAATTTTGAATGGAAAGGGAGAGATCACAACTAACACCAAGGAAGTAGAAACAATCATCAGAAGTTATTATCAACAGTTATATGCAAATAAGATAAACAACCTAGAGGAAATGGATGCATTCCTGGAAAA